>OZ038453.1:20767577-20801835 GCA_964036195.1 Sphaerolaimus hirsutus | reverse complement strand
AATATGACCATCGCACCACCTCTTGGATAATTACCATATATCCTCGAATAAGACCCAGGGGAGCTATTTTTTCATCAGAGTTTTTGAGGGAGAGCTATCCAAGGGGGGTGTATTTTTCCTCATGAAACTTGGACTTAATTCATTGTATGAATGCATTCTGTCAACTCATGTAATCCAGGTATTTAACAGTTCTACAACAACTAAAAGTGTGTATACACTGCAAACACATTTTGTATCTTCTGTCGCTGTCATACGTTAACATTTCTTTGTATTTTCATCGATGATTTTTGTAAATTTTTAAGTATATTTTTCACCCAGAGGGTGGAGTTATTCAAGAGAGGGAGTTATTTAAGGGGCTGGAGTTTTTCGAAGGGGGGTAATTCGAGGATATGTGGTATATGCCAAAACAGAACCCAAAATCAATTCCTCAAATAAAACTGCAAGCAAAATTTTTTTTAAATTGTATTCTAAAACAGATGATAAACCTGCCCCATCTGGGGGATCCAGTAGGGTTCAAACGGGACCAGTTTTTCGGACCGGGACCGGGAGCAGAAATTTTCTAATGTCGGGACTGGGACCGGGACTGGCTTTGTTCAACTGTCGGGACCGGTACTGGGATTTGGGATAATATCCAGCCAATGTTGTTTCACACACCACACACCTCCACTGTGTGAAGGACCACTCTCAATGTGTTAGCCTTGTCTTGTAACATTATTCAAACACCATTCCATTCCCATCTTCACTTGAAGTCATGAATATTTGATGAAGAGCAATGTATTTATGTAACAAGTTAGACAAGACACTTGTAACAACACCTAAAATAGATTTTTTGGCAGAAATCACCACTTATTTATAATACTACAACATAGCTCCACAGCCATTATATTGCTATAAATATATATGACATCATAATATACTGATATTTGTCTGGCATATTTACGTGTATATGTTAAACACATTGTAACTATATTTGGGAGCCTTTGAAAAAAACATCTTATTACAAAACATAATTCTTCCAACCCGGGTTTTTGAAAAATACGTTTTTTCCATCCATTGTCGGGACCGCTATAAAATTCCGGGACCGGGACCGGGACTGGGTGGTCGGGACCGGGACTGGTTTTTTTAATTGTCGGGACCGGGACCGGGACCGCCGACTTTTTGCCGAACCATGTACCGGGACCGCGGTCCCGTTTGAACCCTAGGAACTAGACCCTGTAAAATGTCATGCAAAGTGTCGAAATTCGTGTAAAATGCCATATAAAATGGCAAACTTTGCTATTTTACAGGGCATTTACATGACTTTTGACACTTTGCATGACATTTGACAGTTTACAGGGTGCAGGACTGGCACCTGATTTTATTCACATCAATACTTAAACACTCAGTACACCAACAACAAATAAAAATCATTCCAAAGTGATCTTTCTTCTTCTCATACACTCTCTTATGATGTCCATGGGGACTGGAAAAATGATCGTGGAATTTTTCTCCGCCGAAATAGTGTTCAAAGTTTGCAAATAGCGCAGTTGCACAGCGGTGTTCGATGAGTTGAATATTTCGCTTGCCTCTCTGTACGCTCTGGAGGCTTTTACTTCACCTTGTGCTGCTATCACCTGGGGGTTATTGGGATTGTAAACTGGTGGAAAATATAAATGAGAAAATCACTTTATTGTATTTTACAAATCCCATATGCAACCTGTTAGGCTCTCATCTTGTGTGAGGGTGCCCCCACGTATTTACTATATATACCCTAGGGGGCACCCCCCTCAGGCCACCCTTGCTGCAGAAAAAAATTTTTTTCCACATTTTTTCTGGAAAATATAAATGAGAATTTATACAAATTTTTGTTCCTGAAGAAATTTATATTTTTAATATCTTTTTTTCTGGATATTTGAGACCAAAAAGTTTTTTTAACATTGGTAGATGTTAAGTATGTTAAACTTTTCTACCCCCTCAGAACCCCCAGAAGCCCCACACAATGATGGCGTTGTTGATCAAATCCAAAAAATTTTTTTGAGAAAAACATAGGTTTGAAAAAGTGGACAATCCACTATCCCAAGCTATTCATGGAGCACATGGGGGCCAGAATTGGCTTGCTCAGTGTCAGGGGCAACATATGGCTGCTCCTGGGCCCCGTTTTTGCACTTAAGTATTTTTTATAGCAAACGATAAAAACAGCCCTGTGTAAAGAGGGCACTCGCGTGACAGCGTGTCCAGCACCTGCAGTGTTGTGATGCAAATTACAAAATACTTGTGCCCATTCAATGTGGGCACTAATTATCTGACAAAAACCTGTAGGGGCCAATGGGCAATGTGCCCTGTATCTAGTGTGAGTGGGCCAGACAAATAAAGAGGTCATGTCGAGAAAATCAAAAATCACAGTTTTTTAATCACAACCACAATTTAGGTAATCAGAAAGTTTAAAATAATTGTTGACATGGCTCTGTGGCATGTGTCTGTATATTGGGGGTAATTTTTGTGTGGGGGAGTGGGCAGGGAGTCAAGATATACCCCCTAAATACCAGTGGGTCAAGAGATGGCTTTGGGCAAGCCACAAGGACTTTTAATTTTTTGAAAAAGCACCAACACAAGTGTATTCATCACTTGATTTGTCACCACACCAAAAAATGGCTGCATATTTCACCACAGCTATATTTTGTGTGGTTTTTTGAAAATTCTCATTTATATTTTCCGGGAAAAAATTGGCAAAAAATCTTCATCAATCTGTAGCAGCAGAACAGGGGGGTGCCGTGGGGTGCCACTTGGCATATATGTAGGCAAATGTTGTGGGCACCCCCACAACAAATGGCAGCCATATTGGGCTGCACGTTTTCCGGTGAGATTATTATGAAAAATGAGGTACCTGATTTCTCATTTAAATGTGCCACCAGTTTAAGTTTGGATTGGGTAATGGTGGAAAAACCTCTGGAAAAAAGTTAACATTTTCAAGTGTTTTTTTTTATAAAAAAAGACTTTGAATTTTGAATTTTTGCCAAAAATAGTTTTCTGTATTTTTGTTTGCCATCTTTAGTCCCGGGACCACTGCCAGACCCTGTAAAATGCCCTGTAAAATGCGTAAAATGTCATGCAAAGTGTCAAATGTCATGTAAAATGTCCTGTAAAATTTCAAGTGACCTGTAAGCCAAAATTTGACATTTGACATATCATTTTGCATGACTTTTGACACTTCGCATGGTATTTGACGTTTTACTGGGTTTGGGAGTAGCACCTGGTTGAATATTTGATAAGGTTTCAAATGTGATGATTTTGTCACAATATCAACCCATTTTCTCCAAACTCCCCCTTTTTCAATGCTAATCACAACTAGTGATGTAAAAAGCGCCAAGCGCCATGACGCTTTTCTAGAGGACAGCGCCAGACGCCAATGGCGCCACAAAGAAATGGCGCCAGCGCCATGGCGCTTTTACATCACTAATCCCACCCGGGGTCTCCTAGATTTTGACCGTCCGGGATAGATAGATAGCTGGGCGGTTTGGGGGGGGGGGGGGTAACCCCCCCCCCATTGGAGTCCCCTGACCCCCCCCCCCACCTTAGCCCTGGCCTCCCTGGTGGCCTCCGCCTCTGCGGCCATGGCCCGCTGCAATTGCACCGGCAGTCGGACGTCCTTCACTTCCACCCGCTCCACTTTGATGCCCCAGTTGTCTGTGGCTTCGTCCAGGATTATCTGGGGGGTTAATGGGTGGTTTATGGATGATTGTGGGTGGTGGGTAAACGGGGGGGGGGGTGTTGTGGTGTTATTTTTCGAGGGGTGGGGCGTGGGTATTTCGAGGACATACGATGCCTAGTTCTCGATGTCTTCCACTGTGAGAAAAACGTGATATTATTCTGAAAAATAGATTTTTTTCTAGAAATTTTCGATTTTTTTCGTCCCAAAGTGTGTGTAAAATCCAAAACAACTCAAATTTCACATTTGATGTATTCATCGCGGAAAGGATAAACATGTGCGGATGCGTCAGCGCCAATAGCTTGGAAGTCCACAAAACAACGATTTATACAAAATATGGCATAAAAATTCGAAACTGTAATATTAATTTTGGCTTTTTACATTCAAAATCTCGTTTTAGATAGCCTAACAAAATTCCAGATTTGTAAAAAGTACTAACGTTTTTCAAAGTATGCATATGCGTAAAGTATTTTACGCTTTCTGTTCTCGGGGGGGGGGTGAGTAAAAACAAAGTAAAAATTATTTACCGTATTTCCTCGAAGTCCCCCCGCTCGAAATCCCCCCCCCCCCTCGTTTGACCCCCCCCCCTCTCGAGACCACTATGAAACAATCACCCCCCCCCCCTGGAAATACTGCGATACCCGCGATTTCCGTAAAACGATGAAAACAATTAATCGATGTGTATATTTTAATGAATAACACTTTAACAACAATCAATTTTGCATCTTTTTATGCAACTCGCACGCGTTCACCATCGTTGGCACACTTCCAGCTGGAACCACGCGTGCAAGGTGTAAAGTAAGCGGAGTATACCACCTACATACTAATATTAGTCTACAGAACCTTATAAATGGCGGTCTTTGTTGCATTTTTCGACGTCTGCGTACGTTTCAGACGACAATTTCGTACTTGGTTTTCAAAAATTTTCTTGTGAAATAATAACCCCCCCCCCTCGAAATGCCCCCCCCCTCGAAATACCCCCCCCCCTCGTTTAACCCCCCCCCCCCTCTCGGGACCACTATGAAACAATCACCCCCGGGGGGTTATTTCGAGGAAATACGGTACTTTTACTCATGAGTAAATGAGAGTAAAATACTTTTTTCTCAGGAAGCAAAAATGTTAGGTTTTTTCTCTCGAGAAAGTGTAAAAGTGAGTAAAATTACCGTTTCTTCCTGGAAAAAGTATTATGAATGTTTACCCTGGACAATAAAAAGGTTTTTTCTTTCTATAATTATGTACTCTTTAGGGGTCGAATGGCAAAAATACTCTTTCTTTACATGCAAAAATTACTCTAATGTTCTCGAGTACTCTCGAAAAAATGAACGTACATGCGAGTACAGATACTTTTTTCAAAATATGCGTATGTGTCTTTACTCGGTACTTGAGTATGCGTACTTTTGTGTAAAAGTAAATACGCATTCACAACAGTACAAAATGCCCAATTTCCCACCTGCATACTGCTCGCAATAGCCTCTCTTTCGCTCAAAATCTCGCTCAAAGTTCTGGTACCCAACATGTTTCTCAAAGTGGTTTGCGCCAGTAAACGTGTAGAATGATGGGCGTTTTCCACATTTGCCACTGAAACTGTCGCATTTGATACGCGGTAGTAAACCACCGCGTCTACGGAAACTGTAACTGAGTCTTTTGTGAGTATCTGGGTATTGGGGGGATTATTCGAAGGATGGGGTATTTTTGGGGTATTCGTCAGGGTATTGCATGTACTCGGCAGACTTAATACTCTGCATTTCTATGTATTGTGATGGCTGCATTCGAAATATCTAATAACCTGGAATTGACCTTTCCCTCTAAAAAAATGAATAGAAAAGGTAAAAATACTCTGCTGTAGTGAACCTATATACCTATTATTATTATTATACTCAGTTATTTTCATACCATATCTGCTCAAGTAATCCCCCTGAGTAATTATTTTTTTATCAGACTTTTGAGGGGGAATTATTCAAGGAGTGGAATTTTTGTTTTCACAAACTTTTCAAGAATATTTCTATCAGGTCATTTCACCAAATATGCTTTATTTACACAATAGCATGCTATTTCTGTTCAAATTGGACAAAACAACTTGACCACATGCCTTAAGGGTGAACTATTCAAGGGGGAGGGGGGTATTTTTCCCTCACATGGGGCAATTATTCGGGGTGGATTTATTCAAGCAAAAACGGTGCATTTGAAAACTGCCAAATATTTCAAATAAGCACTAAAATTCGGCGAGATCTCGGCCGTAAAGTAAATCCGGCCGAAATGCATAGTTGTACAAACGTATTTACGTTTACTCGATAAATACGTATACTCGAGTGCTGCGTGAATACGTTTACGTTTCCTCCCGAAAAAATACCGGTACTCACTGACTCGCGTACTTTTTGAAAGTACGCGAGTACAGAAAAAGTAATTAAGAACATTTTTTGAGTGCATAAAAAGCAAACAATCACTCACACGAATATAAACGGCTGAAAAAATAGCGTAAAATAAGAACGGAAATTATAGAATTCGCGTTGGGTCGAGATAGCGACGGCCGACGACTCTCGCTGTCACCTACACTCATTTTTACGCTTCCTAGCTACAAAACTAGAGTAGCACCCTCTACTTTACGGCCGGGTTTACTTTACGGCCGGTACATCCCCCTAAAATTCATTCATCACTAGCTGACCTCTTGAGGCGGCACATCAAAAGACACTGTTCTCAAATCAACTCTGCTGTACGTTTCTATGCATGGTAGAACGAAGAAAATGCCCGGACCTTTGGCGCCGCCTCCTATTAATCTGCGGAAAACTGAATATTGTGTAAAGATTTGGAAACTGCCAAAAAGTTTTTTTAAATTCCTGTGGTCTCTCAACTTTTTCTGTCGTGAATACAAAAAATTTAACACTTGTGTGATTTTACCAGAGTTGTTAAAAGTACTGAACTTGAGTTGTTAAAGGTACTGAACTTGTCAAAGTAAACATAAACGGAAAGTACTCACCGCTGAGTACAGAAAACGTAAAGTGATTTTTTAACTTTTACACTGCGTAAAATGTGAGTAAATTAGGTACTTTTCTTTCAAGGAAAACGTAAATGCTGCTCAAAATACGTTTCCTGTACTCGCGTACTTTCTGAAACCACGCGTATTATCAACACAAATCACAATAGCTCTGTGATTACCCAAATCACCCCCCCCCCCCAAAAAAAAAAAAAGATACCCAATCCAAAATACCCAAACCAAACCTTCCCAATCTAAAAATCACTGCTCTCTCATATTCCTGGACCACTTTCAAACAGACACAGGCGCTGATCGGAAATGTGAAAAGGACAATTAGCCAGGACATAATTGTAAGGACCCAACCCACTGCGCCCATTCCATCGTCCCACGCGTCGGCTGTGGTTTTTTGGGTGTTTTTAGATTTTGGAATGCTGCCAAGTTGAAAAAAGATGTTTGGATATGCTTAAATGACTTTACAACGTGCATGGTTCATGTTGGAAGCGTACCAATGATGCTTAACGCATGCGATTTTCATCAAAAGTTTGAAAAATTCATTGCTCTTGTAGCGTTTTTCTTTAACATATTCGCAGTAATTGATTTTTTCAATTTTTTTACACAAATGGCATGCTTAAATCGTCATTGGCACATTTCCAAAGTGAGCCATAAGTATTTGCGAGTGCAGAGTATCAAGTCGAGTGAGTTATATCGGTATCTTTTTTTGTTAAAGTTTGTGAGGGAGATGTTTGAATGCCTAGGTTATTGTTGATTATTTTGATAATAAGGTAATGTATGGAGGGTGTATTTATGTCACGCGCAAGCTGTGCTATTATTCAAGTGTGTGTTATTCAATTTACATATGCAAAATGATTTTCTAAAATTGTCAAGTCATTTTACGCATACTTTATGCGATTTGATTGTCACAAACCAAACTTATGGACATGTTTGGTATAAAAAAGATAAATAGAAAATATTAGATTAATGTGAGATAAAGGTGAAAATGATAATTGTATTAGGTATAATATACAAAAAATTATTGGATAACAAATATTATGCAAAAATATGTACATTTGTTGAACTGTCGATAATCTGACATTAATGTAGTTCAATAAAATAATTATAAAAAGTGCAGATTCTAAAACAACTCTATTAACTGGGCAAATGCACAGTGATTTTTACTGACCTACAGTATCATAGTAGCCGCGAATAAAGACGACTGTCCTTCTGAAAAACATTTTTGCAGTGTTTTTAAAATATTAAACCACTTTGTAAGACAATCACAGATCAATTTTCAATGAAGTGCAGCTAGATACATTTGTATTAGTGTATCGACACATAAATATGATTCACGTGCACTATTAGATTGTTATAATGATGTAGGGTTAGTGATGTAAAAAGTACCAACGTACTTTGCGTTGAGCCACAGCAAAATGATACCGAAATAGATATTTTACCTTTTATACCGAAATACCTAAATAAGGTACCTTTGTCTTTAAAGTATATTTTGTACGCCAGCACTAAGCGCAGGTACTTTAAGGTATTTTACAGCGCTTTGTAGCCCTTAATTGTGCATTTGTGTATTGAACTAGTAGCTAAGTAAAACACAAAAACTGCAGTAGTTTAAGCAACTGCTACAATAGGCATGGCCCCAGGGGCAGTAAAGTAAAGGACCTTGTAAAGTGTCAAATGGTATGTAAAATGTCAATCAAAATAAAAGGAAAAGTTTTTTTAGGTCACTGAACTTTGCATGACAATTGACACTGTGCATGATACTTTACATGACATTTGACACGACATTTGACACTTTACTTGACACTTTACATTGGCACTTTGGGATTGATACCAGGTGCCAAAGTGCCAAAGCATGTGGCATTTGTTTCTGTGGCGCCAGTGCTTAGGCGCTTTTCCGTCACTATGCGAGAACTCGCCAAAATGAAGTCAATTTGTACAAGATTCATTGAAGACAACTACTCTCTTTCTGTGCACTTTTGAGTGACCAACTTGGATGGATTGTATGTGTAGATGTATGTGTAATGTCTTATTTTTGTGTATTGAGGTAGGTGTTAACCTATTTAGATGAACAATAATACAGGGGTGGGCATTTTCAGTTACCGCTGGAAAAACGCGATAGCCTGAGCTACGGTTGAGCTAGCACAGTGAAATTTTAACACAATAGAGTAGACTCCATAGGACACCTATTCTGAAGTTTGCAACCCAAACGGCCACATTTTGGGTGAGTTGTGGAACACACAGTTTTTAGTGTAATTTTGTGACATGACCCCCCTTATCTCGGGACTGCGGGACTGTTTGAGAAAAAAAAAGAATTTTGTCGTAGCCCCAACCCCAAACCACAACATATTTACTCAAAGGGCATCAAAATCAGTCAATGTACGACAGAATGGGACGACACCAAAGACCGGTGACCCCCCCCCCTCAAATGCCACCCTCGATTTATCCTATGGGTGACGCCAAGTCACAAAATTACACTAAGAACTGTGTGTTCCACAACTCACCCAAAATGCGGTCGTTTGGATTGCAAACTTCAGCATAGGTGTCCTATGGAGTCTACTCTATTGTGTTAAAATTTCACTGTGATAGCTCAACCGTAGCTCAAGCTATCGCGTTTTTCCAGCGGTAACTGAAAATGCCCACCCCTGTACATGTGTTTTAAAGTGCATAAATACAAAAAGGGTGTCTTTTTGCATACGTATATTCTTGAATTATTCCCCTCGAATGATCCCCCATCTTGGATCATCCCGTGGTAGCAGAGCTAGGAAGGATTATTTTACCCTCAAATAATCCCCCCTTGGACATATTATAATTTTTTGTGTCCAATTTGAAGAACTTTTTTGTGTCCAATTTGAAGAACAATGGCATGTTGTTTTGTTAATGATGTATATTTCGTGAGAAATATGTTAATAAAAACATGCTTGAAAAGTTTGTTGACAGAATACCTAATTCAGGAAAATCTGTATTTAAAAACGAGTTTTTCTTATGATATTATCTCAGGGGGCAGTCCCAGACACTGTAAAGTGTAAAGTAAACTGTCAAATTTCATGTAAAATGTCAAACAAAACAAACAAAATAAAATTTTATTACTGAATATTGCATGACAATAGATACTTTGCTTTACATTTGTCATGACATTTGTCACTGTATGACATTTGACACTTTATTTACACTTTACAGGGTCTGGGATTGGCACCAGGTGCCACTCTCAGACCCTGTAAAGTGTAAAAGACCCTGTAAAATGCCATGTGTCATGTAAAATACCCTGTAATGTGGCAAATGTCATGTAAAAGACAATGTAAAGTGTCATGTGTATCCAAATTTTATTTTATTACATCCAAAGTTTATGTTTTGTATCGAAATCTTATGTCAAAAAGTAAAATGTGGTTACAAAACATCAGATCTGGATACGATAAAATAAGATTTGGATACACATGACACATTACATGGTCTTTTACATGATACATGACATTTTACACGGTCTTTTACATAACACATGAAATTTTACAGGGTCTTTACATGACACATGAAATTTTACAGGGTCTGGGACTGGCCCCAGGTGTCCGCTATCAGACGTTAATTCTGTAGCAAGACATGCGGCGCGCTTTGAGTATGATGTGCGCGTTTCGTTGTAGCTTAGCGAAACGTCCGTTAACTTTACCCGATCTCGGGTCAGGATCGGTATTTAAGTTACCGTATATCCTCGAAATACCCCCTCAAAGTGGACACTATGAGTTTATAAACCCTCCCTCGAAATACCCCCCCCCCCCCTCGAAGTACCCCCCTCGCTTATCCCCCCTCAAAATTCGCACTGAAAAAATAAACCCCTTGGGGTATTTCGAGGAAATACGGTAGATCCCATTTAAGTCACACCTTGAATGCCTCCGGGATAGTAACTGAGCCTCAACTCGGTCACACTTTTTCTCCTTAACTCCTCCTTTTGCTTTGCGAAAATGATCGGATTGAGAGTGAATCGACGCTGGCGAATTATCGCCGCCGCCGCGCCCGCGTTCGAGTCGCGTGATGCTCTGGGATTGGTTTTTGTAGCTTTTGAGGGCGACTTTTGGGTTTTTTTTGCATTTGAATGGGTGGGTGTGATGACTGGTGATGTAAAGGCGTCATGGCGGTTTTGGCGCTTGGCGCCTTTTTGCTGTGGCGCCATTGGCGCTTGGCGCTGTGTTAGGGAAAAGCGCCAATATAGCGCCAGGGAGTTCAAAATACACATCGTTATTTTAAGCAAGAAGCCATTGAGTTTTTAATTTACATAGGTGAATTTACTGTAATCTTTTTTTGGAAAATTACATAAAAAGATTATAGTTGTGAGGACTAAAGAACTGTTTGAAAGGAATGTATAAATGTGAGTATTTGGCAGGTTAATCACTGCCACAAATTGAAAACTTTTTTTACCCAGGAAAACACCGGGAACGTAGAAAGACTTACCGTATTTCCTCGAAAAAGGTTAAAGTAAAAGTAAAATTTTCACAATATTGCAAAACCCACCTTTTTGCATTTGGCCCTGGCACATAAAGCCTAGCCACGCTGTCTTTTTTCCCGCCTTGAAATTCAGGCACAATTTCTGATGTTGTTGAAATTTCCCCCATTTCATACCCTTCTGTTTCCGCAGTGCCAGTATTCACTGCAGGAAGGAAAATCGATTGAGATTCATTCATTGCGTTTATGGTAAGTTGATTTTTAGAGGTAATTTATGCTTTTTGGGGGCTCTGAATGGATAGGGTATTTTTACAGCGGGTGATATTATTTTTTATGGCAGTGGGAAATGTTTTTGTGATTTATTTTTTTTGGTGCACGGATGCAACAAAATGTTTCACTTTATTTTTACAAAATTGATAAAACAAAACTGTTTTTTCACACCTTCAGCTTGAAAAATTCCTAAAATAGCTGACTGGTACATAAATACATGCATATTTATGCAGGTTTATGAAAATGTGAATACAAAATCTTTAAAAATAAAACACCCTATTTATAGAAAATAAACAATTACCTACTATCTATATTCCGATGAAGTTTTTAAAGATCTCATGTAATGACTACCCAGAAATAGTGCTATTAAGCTCTAAGATAAACACACCCAGCAAAGTTGTTAAAAAGTATTTACTTTTACTCGATAAATACGGATACTCGAGTAAATACGCTTACGTTTTCTCACAAAAAAAGTTGCTGCACTCGCGCTTACGTATACTTTTTGAAAGTACAGAAAACGTATTTCAGATAGTCATTTATATCAATTTTTGATGGCATAAAAAAGAAAAAGCAAGAGAATATGCTCTAGAATAAGGAAGAATAGTCGAAAATGGGTATAAAAACACACATATAGCATACAATTGCTTAAAATGGGCGAAAGTTATGAAAACTAGTGATTTTGAGTGAAAATTTGGGCGGCATGTCTCAAAAACACTCACGTTTACGTTGTCCAGGAGCAAAATTACGTTTACTCACGTTAACTTATGAGTAGTGATGGAATGGCGCCATGGCGCTGGCGCTATTTGAGGGCGCCAAAGGGCGCCGCGCCATGGCGCTTGGCGCCTGGCGCCCTGCTTCAAAAGGGCGCCAAAAGGCGCCACCAGCTTTTCAAGGTGAGTGCTGTTGCTGTGTAAATGGAAAAAAATGAAAAACGCATCCGTGGATGATCTAAATTCGCCAGAAAACTGGAGAAAGTGGTGCGAGTTGGTGGATTATAAAAAAACGGATTCAAATCATTTCAATTCCGTTTTTGTCCATTTCAAGGAAACATTTATTGGAAAAGGCTATTTGAAGTGAATGGATTGTTGTCAAATGACAATTTCCATTGTGTTTGATTTCGTCATGTAGATTTTATTAAAAATTTTTGTTGCTAGTCTTGTTTTTGTTCATTACCTCCTGGTGAATTAAGAAGTAAATGCGTGTCCACGGTGCTGTAGCAACATTTTTAGCACATGCAGGGTGTTGTAGGCACTAATTTATCCTGGCGCCCTTGGGGCATGGCGCCCTATTCTCCAACTGGCGCCATGGCGCCCTCTTTTTGTGGCGCCCCTGGCGCCTGGCGCCCACTTTCCGAATGGGGCCATGGCGCCCTTTTTCCGTGGCGCTCTTGGCGCATGGCGCCCTTTTTTCTGGCTTTTCCATCACTACTTATGAGTAAAAGTAAAAGGAATTGCTTTACGTTTTCTGTACTCAAGAGGGTGAGTAAAAAATTTTTACGTTTATGTCTACCTTGAAAAAGTTCGGTACATTTAACAACTCTGACACCCAGTGAGTGGGTAGGCAATTAATGAAATTATTATGTCAAACATGTCATTGAGCAAACATTAATAACTGTGGTTACGAATCTGATGACATACTGGAAGTTAACAAGATCAATACGTTACTGGTATTTACCGTATTACCCTGAATGACTGAAATTTCTAATATTATTCCGAAAGTTTAAAAAAACTAGGTAGGTTGAATTCGAAAATTCGAGTATTATTTTTGCGAAAAATTCGAAAAGTTTTTTTTTAAAGAAAAAAACACTAAACACAGATTTAAGCACAATTTCCAGAGGGGTTGCCATCGTTATCATCTGAGTGCAACTCACGTAGTGTGAATATAAATGCACTGTATAAATATTTACATGCACGTCACTGCAGATGAATTATTGGCTTGCCCAAAAATAAAAGCATTCCGACAAATTGGCAGAGAATTGACAAAAAAAATTGTCTGAAAACCTCTAAATCTAGACAACCTCCTGAGCTGTATAAATGATATAGACACAGTTGTGAAAACATATTTACTTGGAAAATATGTATACTTGAGTACCGAGTTAATATTTACATTTATTAAGAATGTTTCCGGTCTAAAAACTACCTGTACTAACTTTGTAATATACCTTCAGAAGGTATCTGAGTACAGATTATTATATGGAAAATATTTTATGAAAGAAATCATGCACTTCCACTATTTTTACAACTATTGTTGGACTTATAGGAAACGTGTTTCTAGAAAAAAAATTAAATGAAAAATGATTATTTTACACTTTCCTGGTAAAGGAGTTTTTAACATGTCCTTCACGTTTTATCCAAGTAAAATATTTTTACATTATCTGTGCTTAGGCAGTGGGTCAATTTAAAATAGGTATTCTAAACTCCGGTTACTTTACACCTTGCACGCGTGGTTCCCGCTGGAAGTGTGCCAAAGACGGTTAACGCGTGCGAGTTTCATAAAAAGATGACAAAACTGATTGTTGTTATAATGTTATTCATTAACATATAAACATCGATGAATTTTTTCATCTTTTTACGGAAATCACATTATTTAATAATCATTGGCACGCTTCCAACACGAGACATAAATGAGTGCGAGGGCACAGTATCATGTACGCCGAGTATACTTTATGTTTACACATACTTTAAAAATAAGTACTTCTAAGAATTCAGTATATCAAGGGTGTGCTTATAAACGTGCAGATCTACAAATTCCTCGAATTTGAGTTATAAACATTTTCGGTGTACCCATATAAAAGAGCTTCAAAAAATTATAAAAAGTGGGGGTATCAAAACCAATTTTAATGTATAGGGTGTCGAAAAAAAAATACGATACAGTTTCTGAAATTTTAAAAGTACCAATCTATTTGTATCTTACAAAGTACTGATCTACAAAGTACCTTTAAAACAGTACCTATCTAGGTACATACATTTTCCCAATTTGTGCCACTAAAAGTACCGATCTAAAGTAAACTTATCAGTATCAGTATCACTAAATTTTTTATACCTAGGTAACTAATTTTATGTCTATAATCAACAACAATACCCATGCATGTGAATACCCAACAATATTACCAGAAGACCCATACCCGGGGGCCGCTCAGCTATCTATCTATCCCGGATGCCGCTCAACTATATAAATATCTATCCCGGAGGCAAAATTTTGGGCTAGTATCCCCTAACCCCCCCCCCCCCCCAAATCGCTCAGCTATCTACCTATCCGGAGCAATTTTTGAGGAATGTGTCTGAAATTGTTGCTTAAAATCGCTACTTTTCGCGCCTTTTTATAGATTTTGACCTCCAAAATCGCTAGTTCATGTTCATTTTGGCTTATTTTGGCTATATATGTACTTAGGTATATACCTATTTTTCTAGACATTTTTCACCTACATAAAGCGATTTTTCTCCCTTTTTTTCCTTTTACACCCCGAAAAAGCCTATATATTGAACCCCCGCGAACCCCCGCCCCCCAAACCCCACCCCCCAGAAAAATTTTCAGCTATCTATCCCTCCGGAGGAGCGATTTGCTATCTATCCAACCACCCAGAGGGTCGAAATTCAAGATACCCTGGTACTGGGATTTCAAAAAATTTCTGGCGAAGTAATAACCCCCCTCGAAATACCCTTCCATCGTTTAACCCCCCTAAAAATTCTCACTCTGAAGAAATAAACCCCCTGGGAGTATTTCGAGGAAATACGGTATCTAAAATGATAAATTAATAAACTTAGTTTACTAAAAGTAAGATGTTGACATAAAAACTTTCAAAAATAAATCGACTAAAAGAATCCTGCAAAATTTGCAGGTAAGCGCAGGTAAATATGTATTGGCACTGATTTGATTTACCTAAGTAGAGTTAAGGTACCGTATTTCTTATAATACGATAGTGCCGTTTTATTCTTTACTACGGTCCTCCACGGAAATTTCGGACGAGATAATTAAAACCCTTCGATTAAGCCCCCCTCAAAAATTTGCTGGCGTAATAATAAACCCCCTGGGGGTATTTCGAAGAAATACGGCAGCTTTTTAATTCAGATAAAATACTATATATTTCATTCTACCTAACATGGGCGCCTTAAAGTTAATCCCTTTTCATCATTTTTTACCAGCTGTACTATTGGCGGTGCCTTTCTATTGGAGGCTGCCGTTGTATTTTTCACCAATTTTTTCACAAATCTTTCACTTGAACACAGTATTTTCTGTGAAACATGATCAAAATTGTAATTTTAGAGCATTGAAACAAAACCGAATGTGTAAACAACTCCAATTTCAAATATTTTCGTGTTTCGGAACTCGTCCAACGTTATTTCTACCTGATGTTGTATTGGAGGTTGCCGTTCTATTTTTGTGGGGGTTTTAAAGCACCAAAACCTGCCGTTCTATTGGAGGTGTTCTTCTATTGAAAGTATGCCATTCTATTGGAAGAAATACGGTAAGTACGAAAATGCAATGAAAATTTGCTTGTTAAAACAAATTGCTGACCACAGCTAGCGTTTCAAAAATCTCCGGAGATTTATATATTTTTAAATAAAAATCTCTGGTGATTTGTTTAAAAAAATATAAATCTCTGGATATTATATATTTTTTTAAATATAAGAAAATACAAAAAATCTTACACTGAAATTAAATTTTCTTATACTTATATTTTCGCTAGGTTTTTCCCGAGTGCTTTAATTATATTTATTTTTGTACAAAAATATGAATAAATCATTCCTTTATACTTTTGTAATATTTATTTATATTTTATCTGCATTTTTTAGAGAGATTTAATGATATTGTATTTTTTTAGAGATTTGCCGAGATTATAAAAATTTAGATTTTCTAAAAAATACCCATTTGTGGAACGCTAATCACAGCAACAGGTCGTGCCTAATGAAGCATTTCGAAGTGAGGTAGTTTCCTCAAAACTCAAAATTAATAATGCTTCTTTAATTCTAAATATGTACCGTATTTCCTCGATATACCCCCTCGAAATACCCCCTCAAAATGGACACTATGAGTTTAAAACCCCATCCCCCCTCGAAATACCCCCCAAATATAGTGTATAGAGAACATATAAATGACAAAAGCTACGGTTTGTGATCTCGGAAACGTAGAAGACACGTTAAAAACAATGACTGTGTTATGTGAGAACAGGTTTTATACCATCTACGTACATATATAAGTCTATAGAGTCTTATACATGGCGGTTTTTGTTGCATTTTTCGATGTCTGTGCACGTTACAGACAACAATATAGTACTGGGATTTCAAAAAATTTCTGGCGAAATAATACCCCCCCCCCCTCGAAATACCCCCCCTCAAAAATCTCACACTGAAAAAAAACCCTGGGGGTATTTCGAGGAAATACGGTAAGTGTAAATTTTAAGCTAACAGCGCTTGGGTTGACGTCTTAAGTCTTTCGACAAATTTATATCAATGCAAATTAATGCAGCATACTTCGAACATAATTATCTTGCCACACAGGGGGCGTGAAGTATAAAGTCATGTGTCAAATGTCAGTAAAGTTTTTTCTTTTGTTATTTTTGTTATTATTTTCATGAGATTTGACAATTGATATGACACTTCCAGAGTTGTGACGGGTACTGAACCGTTCCAAAAGTGCATGTATAGGTAACCGTTCCAAAAGTACGCGTACAGGTAAATATTTAGATTTTACCCATGCTCATAAAATAGGTATACTCGGCGGACCGCAAAGTATGCGCAGAATCCTACCATAAATTTATGAATAAAATCTTGTGATAAATTTCGTAATAAATTTTTCCATAGTAGACATGAAATATTATGATGAAACAATTATACAATTTTTGGTTCATTATTCAGATGGGTTATGGTAGGTTTTCAAACCAAGTGTGATGTCCACCGAGTATACCTGGGTAAAATACTTTTTTACCAGTACCTGGATAAAAGAGCGAAAAAGTATTTTTCTTTGTGGAGGCGTAAAATTGAGCATTTTTCAGATATTTTGTGGGATCTGGGTATGAAATTTGGTAGAAAATTCAAAGTTCAACCAACGCAGGGGATAATCTATTCAAGTGTACCGTATTTCCTCGAACTACCCCCCGCGGGGTTTTTTTTCAGTGTGAAAATTTTGAGGGGGGGGGGGGGGGTATTTTTCGCCAGAAATTTTTTAGAAATCCCAGTACTAAATTGTTGTCTGTAATGTACACAGACGTCGAAAAATGCAACAAAAACCGCCACGTATAAGACTCGGATAGACTTATACAAGTACGCAGACGGTATAAACCCTGTTCTTACATAACACAGTCATTGTTTTTAACGTGTGTTCTGCGTTGCCCTGATCACAAACCGCATCACGTTCTCTATACAATAAATTTGGGGGGGGGGTGTATTTAGAGGGGGGTTATCAATTCATAGTGTCCATTTTGGGGGGGGGGGTATTTCGATGAAATACGGTATATGGTAATATTATATAGTGAGTGATGTTTACTGTTGAAATTTTCACTTGATTCCGTTTCTGTGATGGTATTTTTCACACAAGTAAATAAATCTATTATCTCAACCAAACCAGACGGCAACAATTCTTGCAAATATTTATCATCACCCTTGCAGTTGTAGTTGTCCAGTTTACCATACTATGCGTATTTATTTACGTTTTTACTGTAAATAGTATACTCTGATACCTAACTGTAAACATAAAAAAATTCTGGTGAAGTAATAGACCCCCTCGAAATACCGCCACCCTCAAATTACCCCCTTAAAATTCTCACTCTTAAAAATACACCCGCATGGCGTATTTCGAGGAAATACGTAAATTATGTTTTATGGAAATAGACACGAAATATGGAATAGACTACCGTATTTCCTCGAAATACCCCCAGGGTGTTTATTTTTCAGAATGGAAATTTTGAGGGGGGTATTTCGAGGGCGGGGGGCTTTTTCGAGGGGGGGGGGGGTATTATTTCGTCAGAAATTTTCGTGAAATTCATTGTAAGGAACACCATTTTACACACTTAAAACCGGTAATAAACGTGACTAAATAGGATAAATTGGGACAGTCAACGTACATCGCTATACAAACTAGTCTGTTATGCAAACTGGCAGCAATAATCACATCATGTGCAGTGCATACATGATGTATATCATTCCAGACGGGGAGTATGTCGAGAGGGGGGGGTTATTTTCTCCCTAGCTCGAAAACACCTGAAGGTATTTCGAGGGGGTGGTATTTATATCGAGGAAATACGGTATCTTACTGAATCCAAAAATTGCATCCAATGTTCGTTGGATTTGGTAGACCATTCAAATAAATGTACCTACCTATTTATTTACATTTATGTGTACATAAGTAGACAAAAACGTGTACTGGATGGTCAGAATACAAATGGAAACTCCTTCTAAATGTCAAGTCATTCAGGCATACTTTATGTTTCCTTAGGGTGTATTTATGACAGTTATCAGCCCTGCTTTCTTCGATCGGGCATTAGAGTTGTCAAAATATTTTTAAATTTTTTTGAAACGAAAATCTTTACGTTTTTAAAATGTTTTTATTGCAATTTTTAAAAATTATTTTCCAGCTAACACATCTCACTTTGGGAATAAGTCTTTAGGAACCAAAAAAGCTACTACAAGTCATATTCACAAACATTATCCACATATACTCGGCTGACCGCGAAGTATGCGCCCAAATTTTTTTATGTCTTGGTCGATAACACGCGAGCTGGATACTTTCACAAAACGAAAAATACTTTCAAAAAGAAAAGGCGGATTCACGTACAAACGAGGAATGTTTTTTCCCTGATTTTTTTTGCTGAAATTATAATGATGACGTCATGATGGAGTGTTTGCTTCAGAAAAATGCATGGCGTGTGGTACGCCGAGTATACAAGTCTTTCTTTTGACATGAATTTTCAATCAATAAATATATTTTCCACCGACGCGTGGCCAGCTCCGATGAAACAAGTCATACCTATATTTAATCTCATGAAATCCAGTTGGCCGGTTACATGCGAATAGGG
Organism: Sphaerolaimus hirsutus; assembly: GCA_964036195.1. Classification (NCBI taxonomy): domain Eukaryota; kingdom Metazoa; phylum Nematoda; class Chromadorea; order Monhysterida; family Sphaerolaimidae; genus Sphaerolaimus; species Sphaerolaimus hirsutus. The sequence continues at coordinate 20,782,461 of OZ038453.1, read as the reverse complement.
ATGGAAAAACGCCAGAGAAAATGGCGCAAAACGCCAGAGATCGATGGTTAGCGTTCCAAAAATGGGTGATATTCGGAAAATATAGAGATTTTCCAATAAAATTTCAGAAACACTCTCAAAATCAAAATATAATTAAATCTTTCTGAGCAAAAAAAATTGAGAATTTAATTTTCAAAATTTTCTTATATTTAAAAAATAAAAAAAGTATCCCGACATTTTTGCAAGGCTATGAATGGGTTCATTAAATACCAAACATTGGGACCAATAAATCTGAGCATATCAAGTGAGAACTGCCCGAAACAAATATTGGGCCCAGTTCCAATTGCGCCATGACGCGCCATGAATTTCATGGCGCCCTCCCATCACTTCCCAAAAGCCATGTGCATTGCATGAATCAAACTCAAATGCGGGGCCGATACACGTTGCAGTGATTTATAATTAGTAGCTTGTCTAGTTTCGTGCCGCCCGGCCGCCATATTATTGAACATGTCATTGTGAGTGTGACAAGTGGGCACTTGTCACACGGCTGTGACAATGTGGAACTGAACCGATCACTTGTCACTTTGATGGAGCTTTACTTGGACGAATGATGTTTTAAGGAAGGATACAAATATTTTTGTCCTTTTTGATCCGACCAAAATAATATCACCCGCATGTAAACACAGATTTGTGTCAATAATTAGTTTAGTGTTGACTCATGCATTTATTTCAATGGTTCTACAACAGAACCAAAAACAACCACACGAAATCTAGGCAAGGAAAACAAAACCTGAATTTTCACCCAAAAAAACTGACCATTAAAAAACTCTTCCGCGCTGCTAATGGACTCAGATGTTGACTTTAATTCCCGGCGCGTGCGTGTTAATTTGCCTACACAGGCAATTGTGTCCTGTTGACAATTCGCTGACAATGACAACTGGCTAACTCGAATTTTTAGTAAACTCATAAATCAGCTTTGAACACATTTTAGTTTACCAAAATGAGGTGTCTGTCAACTACAGTTAAGGAAGATTTAAAATAACTTATTCTGGTGAACCCAAATACATTCAAACCTGATTTATGAGCACTCAATTTGAAGTTGACTTCTGTCTTAAGAAGTGTGTGCAGCAACAATGCAAAAAATTAGCCAAGCTAATTAACAAATCAAACAATCATTTGTCAGCGTGTTGTCAGCTCATTGTCAGCCAACCACTATTCCCTGTGTTTTGCCTGTGTGCATTTGCACGTCATTCCTGTCAGTTTGAACACCCATTGTCCTAGTTTGGCACCTGGTTTCCTTTTGATGTTTTCCGACATTTTGAGATTTCTCGCTTGAAGTGCTCGATTTGAATGAAGATTGACTGGCGCTGTGAATGTGAGGATAAATTAATTGTTAGTGAATTTTGAAGGTTTATCCTTGAACAGTACCCTCACAAAGTCAGCAAAATCACAGGGAAATGTAAAACACTGACAGTTTTCTAGAAAACCATCAAAAATGTGACAGCTTACTGACAAAAAATTCTGACATTGTGCTGACAGCTCGCTGACAACAACACTGCTGCTTTTTAAATGTGCCTGCAATTCGCTGACATATGCTGACAGTTTACTGACAACCATAAACCAATGTATGCCAACTTATTGTCAGGAAACTGTCAGTGTTTTACATTTCCCTGTGAATATTTGGAGGTGGTTTAACTATTCAAAAAACATTTATTGTTGGTAAAGTCAATTTTGAACCCTGATAAATATGATAATATTCAAAGTGCAACAAACCTTGACATTCGTACTTTGGTCTTTTTGCCAACTTTACTGTGGACAGGTGGATTGTTCATTTTTTGGCAGAAATTCTGCGGCTCCTTTGAAATTTTTCAATGTATTTGTGATAATAAAAAAATCTGGAAAAAATGCTAAGATATAAAATGGATTGAATGACATAAATTTGGATGAAATTTGTGTATTCCTCATTTACAAGGACAGAGTTCTCTGCATTCACAGATGGTGAATTGACGGAAAATGATCTACCGTATTTTTTTGAATAAGTAAACCATGTAAATATGAACTGTTGGATTGGAAAAGCCCTTGAATAACTGTCACGTCTGACATGGATATTTATACTTGATAAATGTAAACTTAAGTAAAAAATTAATGTAAGGCCGCGTTTACACGGATTTTTTGTGACAACTCAACATCACTAAAAAGTTCAATGAATTGAGTAAAAAAGTTCCAAATTCATAAGAAAAAGTGGTCAATTGTAGATTCAACCGAGGCGAATATACATGTCAAATTGCAGAATCGTGTTTGTAGCTTAGGCCTATCGACGTTTGAAAAGAATTTGCTGTTGTCGGACAGGCTCCCGACAGCCAGCGACAACAGAAGAATTGTTTCAAATGTATATAGGTCTAAGCTACAAGCACAATTCTGCGATTTGACATGTATATTCGCCTAGGTTGAATCTACAATTGACCACTTTTTCTCATGAATTTGAAACTTTTTTACTCAACTTATTGAACTTTTTAGTGATGTTGAGTCGTCACAAAAAATCCGTGTAAACACGGCCTAAGGAAATATAATATTTACGTATGGGTTAGGTGATCCATAAACATGCGCTTTCTCAGTATAAAAACAAGTTATTCTGAACCAAAATTAAGTCAAAAACAAACACGCGAATGGAACGATTGACACGCGAACTAAATGAGAAATAAATGAATTTTCAGTTCATTTGTTTTTCAATAAGGGTTTTAACGAAAAAATTATTCAGTTACTTTGTAATTGCGTCTCAAAGGCACTAAATAACTGCGTAGGTTAACATTTTTATTTTTTCCTGTGCATTTGGCACAATTCCAGCAGATTTGATCCTTGTATTGGAGAGCGCCCTTCCATTTATTTACTGGCAAAGTAACATAAAAAAGTGTATCTTCTATTGCACAACAAAAACAGTGCTCGTGAAGTGCACTGAAGTGGTCTGAAGTGATCACACTTCAGAGCGTGATCACGCCTGATCACCGATGGAATGCACTTCACCGACACTTCACGGATTTGCTTACTAAATTGTTTACATTAAAAAAATTGGAAATTCGTGAAGTGTGTTGAAGTGCCTGCGAGTGTCCGCGTGTGAAGACACTTCACCGCAGATCACGGCAGATCACCGGCACTTTTTTTTTTGCTGTGAGGGAGACCCGCCTTTCTATCAGAACGAATACAGCATATACGGCATGCCAAAAATCGTTCATATCCTGTTGTTCAACTGAATCGGCCGTCAGAAAGACAATCAAAATTTGGATAAATAATTTTGTGACAACTGCTTTCCGCAATAAATGTCCGTATTTCAGTTCCACAAAATGAGAACTGAGAAGTGAATTGGCAAAAGCGAAGTAAAAAAATAACAAGTAATTTCTCTTCGCTTTCGCCATTTCACTTGTCAATTCACGTGCCATTTCACTTCGCCTTTGCCATTTCACTTCTCATCTCTCATTTTGTCGAACTGGCACCAAGACAAACCTTGCCAACACTGAAAGTGGCTCTAAACAGCGAAATAACGCAGGGAAAATATGTCACAAAAATTAGGGTAGTCAATTGGAAAATGAATGGGGAATCAGTTTGAATGATGGTTTGTAATGTGATGTGCATGAAAATAATCTGATTTAATCTTGGATTTTGGAAGTAAACATTTAAATAGCGTGAATTGCATTGAAATAGGATTTAGAGCTGATGCAAAGTTATACAAAGTTACAAAAAAAGTTGCACAATGTTTCGGACACACTTTGAATTTTTCGGGAAATTGCGCATCCCGTCAAGTATAAGCTGACAAACATTCAAGCGTAAAATGTCTGAACTAGCGAATATAAGAACTTGATAAATATAAATGGATCAAATTTTGAAAATAAAATACAATGGTGCCATTTTGGTGAAAATAACAATGGTGTCATTTTTTGACATAGAGATAAAGCTTGCTATAATATTTGTTTATGACTACCGTATTTCCTCTAAATACCCCCCCTCGTTTGACCCCCCCCCCCTCTAGGGACCACTATGAAACAATCACCCCCCCCCTCGAAATACCCCCCCCCCAAATTGAGTGTAAAGGGAACGTACATAACAAATACTGCAGTTTGTGTTCTGTGTGCTGCAGAACACACGTTAAAACAATGTCGGTGTCACGTTAGAACAGTGTACATACCATCTACATACTAATATTAGTCTACAGAACCTTATAAATGGCGGTTTTTGTTGCATTTTTCGACGTCTGCGTACGTTTCAGACGACTATTTCGTACTTGGTTTTCAAAAATTTCTTGTGAAATAATAACCCCCCCCCCCTCGAAATACCCCCCCTACTCGTTTAACCCCCCCCCCTCTCGGGACCACTATGAAACAATCACCCCCCGGGGGGTATTTCGAGGAAATACGGTAAACAGTTTCGATGTGGGCATAAAACAAATTTTCTTGACATTACCATTTGAGCAGTAATAAATTATTATAAATACTCATGAGTTATAGTAATGATAAAATATCGTGAACGACGCTTTGCACATCTCACTTCTCGGCGCAGTGCCAGTCTCAGACCTTGTAAAATACCCTGTAAAATGTCAGAAGTCATCTAAAAGGCTCTGTAAAATGACAAATGTCATGCAAAGTGTCAAAAGTCATGTAAACATACGTTTTCATTTTCCAGGCCTTTTTACATGACTTTTAACCCTTTGCATTACATTTGACATGCTACATGGTATTTTACATGACTTTTGAAATTTAACAGGGTCTCTTACTAGTCTCAGGTGTCATGTCACCTTGTGCAGTCCAAATAAAAACCCCGACACTTCCCACTTTTCCACGCATCCACTCACCAAACTCGAACAGGTTACCATTGACAGCATCGTGGCGGTGCGTCCTGACCGCGGCAGTACTGAGTATGACCTGGTGCCACTCTCAGACACTGTAAAATGTCATGTGTAATGTAAAATGTCGTGTAAAGTGGAAAAGGCATGTAAAGTGGACTGGAAAATGCCTTAAACTGGACTGGCATGTAAAATGGCAAGCGACTGGTAAATGAAATAAAAGATAATTTTTGCCGTTTTACAGAACATTTTCATGACATTTGACAACTTGCATGACATTTGACATTTCTGGACATTTTTGATGAAGCTTGACACTTTGCATCAATTTTGACATTTTCCAAGGCATTTTACAATGTCTGGGAGTGACCCCTGTCCGGGCATGGCTGCACCCTTTCTGCCCCGCCTCCCCTTGTTGGCACCCCCAGCGCCAGCCATCCCGCCACCGATCTGGGGGGGGGTATTTTAGTATATATGATTGAGTGAGGGGGAGTTTTGACTCGAAGTGTTTAAGTGTGATGCATTACAGCAATGTTTTTGTGTTACTTAGTGGATATTCAGTTGACACGAATTTACAATGTCAACTAGTGTGCGTCTATTGTTCTATTCACAAGCAAAACTTCAGACACATCTCTCTGCTGCAGCTCACCTGCTGCACGATCTTGGCCAAGCTGATCTGCCTCTGCAACAAGGCCCTGGGAGCAGTCCCAGACCCTGTAAAATACCCTGTGAAATGTGAAATGTCATGTAAAGAACCCTGTAAAAATGTAAAATGTCAACAGTCATGTAAAATGCCCTGCAAAACGACAAACGCGTTTGCCATTTTGTGGGGCATTTTACATGACTTTTTACACTTTGCATGACATTTTACATTTTACAGGGGCTTTTACATGACATTTTACATTTCACAGAGTCTTTTACAAGGTCCAGAACTGGCACCTGGTGCCCGAGCTCAACCTCCGCCTGCTCCTCGCCACCGCTTTCGGATCGATTTGAACTGACCGAATTTCATCGTTGGCCCCGCCCACAGTCTCCATTGGAATGGGCTCGGTGGTACTAGGGGTGGTTGTTGTCGCCAAGCCGCTTGAGCTGGGGGGTCGGGGGGTTGGGGGGTTGGATTTTTGTTTGTGGTAGATGTTGAAGGGTTTGGCAGTGATTAATTGTCTACCGATGTATTTATTGTAATGGAAGGGTGCCGTTCTATTTTTTACCTGCCGTTCAATTTGAGGCTGTGAGAAAATAAAACTGTCAAAATATCATGATAAGTTTCAAACTTTTAGCATCATTTTTTCGTTGGAAATTTTAATCTTAAGAAGTTTTATAAAACGAGATAGTGATTAGCGTGAAATGAGGACATTACTTTGAAACTCGAACTCCACTGATGAAAAGTTGTTATTTTTGTATAATCTTCGTAGGGTTTTAATTGTTGAAGTGTACCTACATATTCTAATATCCGATACATGGCTTAACTACACCATTAAAAAGTGTTTTTACATAGTTTTTTTGTTGCTGAACGAAATGAACACACACTCAGACTGCACTCGCTGAATCGCAGTTTGTTCTTTAATGGGCTGCATTTTGAGCCAGGCAAACTTCTTTGCTTTCAAATTTCATAATACCGTAGTTCCTCTAATAGAACGACATACCTTCAGTAGAAAGCCACATCCAATATAACGACAGGTAGAAATTACGTTGTTGGAGATCTAACATACAAAAAATTTAAAAATTGGTGGTGCTTTTGTTTTTGTTTTGCACATTTTGTTTTGCTTGAATTGATGCCCTGAATTGAAGCTCATGTTTCATTAAACATACTAGGTGTATTCAAATGAAAAATGTGTGACAACATTTGGTGCAAAAATACAATGGCAGCCTCCAATACAACGGCACCTCCATTAGAACGGCAGGTAAAAAGTTGACGGCGCCGTTCTATTAGAAAAAATACGGTAGGTAAATATTTCCGCATGCACCTGGCACGTGTTTTCACCTTCTACTCCAAAACTACTCGAAAAAGCATTGGTGCAAAGTGCAGTGGATCGCGTGTGAAATTGCGGCTTTATGGAAAAACGTATTTTTTAATGGGCGTCATAAACATAAAGAACTCATATTTCCGCTGTTCGTGTTAGATCCCGGGAATATAACACTTTTCTGCCAATGTACAATTTAACCCATTGCATGCACCAATTGGCTTTTCACTATTCATTATTTTATTTCCAAGGGAACCTATGTTTTGTCCAGTTTTGAACAGATTTCTGCTTGTAAATACATACCTATGCAAAAGACCTAAACAAATTTACTGTAAATAGGAGTTTAAAATGTCTTTGGTCGGTGTCACACTCAAAAACATTCATGCACAACATTTGAAGTTTGGTCATTGCGTATTTTAGATTCGGTTGTCAAAAAGTAATCTTATGGAAAATAAGATTGACAATAATAACTCCACACCTTGAATAATTTCCCCTCAAATAGCTCCCCCCCCAAAAAAAAAGCCCGGAGAAAAAAAAAATTCCCCAGGGGAATATATTCGACCAAATACGGTATTTACTGTAAAATCGAAAAAAAGCTGGAAACGACACAAGTAGTGATGGAAAAAGCGCCAGGATGTTGGCGCCAAGCGCCAAAAGCGCCATGGCGCTTTTTGGACCGCGGCGCCAAGCGCCAATGGCGCCAGAGCATTTTAGCGCCAAGCGCCAAAAGCGCCATGGCGCTTTTCTGAACCACGGCGCCAAGCGCCAATGGCGCCAGGAGGCAATGGCGCCAAGCGCCAATGGCGCCAGCGCCAAAATGAATTTGCTTCTTATGATGCACACACAATTCTTGGTGTCGTATATCCGTAAGTTTTGTAAGCTGTAGCAGTTCTGAAACCACTAGCAGTATCCTCATTGTGTAGTATTTGATGGAATTACTACAATATTGTAGTAATTCAATCAAATACTACAATTGTAACCAAAAAGCATTCCTATTTAACATTGTAAAAACCTTTGATGTTGTATTGCGTTAACTTCACGTTTCCCCCATGGACTTCTTCCCCCCGTGGTGTGATGCATTAGCGTTATGTCCGTGCGGACATAACGCTAATGGAACACGACAAAACGGTAATGCAACACGACAAAACGCTAATGCAACACGGACAAAACGCTAATACAACACACTCCGGGGGCACTTTGTCCACGGGGGGAAAAGTACCTGTAATTGTTGTATTGTACCATTTCAGTTTTCACCGAAGTCACGGTGAAAACTAGTGTGTTAAGGCATATTGTGCCAGCTTCCAACGCGAGAGCCTACTTCTTTTCACACCTTCTTGAGACCTATTTACTAAATAAACACTTTTCCCTATGCAATGGCAAGTAAATTGCAAGAGAATGTGGAGTAATTTCTGGAAAAATAGGCAACAGTTCTATTGTTTTAGGCTGCTCCAAGAATTCAAATGCAGACATCCACTTTTAATTTCATCATCATTTAACAGTCTTCTTTTGACTTTTTGCATCAAGAGAGTTTTTTTATTTTTTACTAATTATTCACTCACTAGATATTTTGCAATTTTTTTGCGCATTAGTGTACAATTTCACACATGAAGACATTGGTGGTCGTTTTAATTAGTTTTGAGTTTTTTTTACTGTAAAACCTTCCATTTGTTCATGCTAGCGTGTAAGGATACCCCCACCTCCTTCTGAACCCGTCCCACACACTTCCAAAGTGTGCCCCCCAATGTAGCCTTCAAAATATAACAAATGTATAGCTAGTCAAAATATAGGTAAATGGATTCTTTGGCAGAAATCACCACCATATACTTGGTAAATGTAACATCACGAAGTCCTGCCGCATGTCTGGTATTATAGATTGAAATTTATCAAAAATACGAATTATGTGCATTTTTCGCTGTCTGGTGGTGGCGCTTTTTTGGCGCTTGTTAAAATGCCAGCGCCAGGCGCCAAAGGCGCCACCGATGGATAGCGCCAAGCGCCAAAAGCGCCATGGCGCTTTTTCAGACCCCGGCGCCAAGCGCCAATGGCGCCAGAGCGTTTTAGCGCCAGCGCCATGGCGCTTTTCCATCACTAGACACAAGCACAAAACACGAGAAAATTTGCAAACCCCAAAAAGTTAAAAAAAACCCACCCAAAAACACCAACCCCACAAGTTTCCCGATCAAAGTTGTACTAGCCAATGAGCCGACATCCAATTTGGAGGAAACGCTATGCGATGACGTCATTCCCCCACCGCTACCGTAATACACATTATGGTAGTTGTACGTGGGCGCCACTATTAGACTGGATATGGTAGCCACGTTTGCGGTCTGGTTTTTCTGCCGCGGGCTTTTTATTTGACCGGTGCTCAGTTTTCTGGCTGCTTCGTCGAAGGTTAGGCGACTCATTGAACGGTTTGAGAGACGTCTGCTGGAATTTTGGGGTTTTTATTGTAGGTAGAACTTTTTACCCCGTTTTTAGTACTTACCGTATTTGCTGGAATAATTCCCATGGGGATTTATTTTTCGGGAAACTTTTTTGAGGGGGAAACTATTCGAGGGGGAATTATTCAAAGGGAGGAATTATTATTTTGTCAAAAGTTTCAAGCATTTTTCTACCTAGTCATTCCACAAAATATGTATTATTAACACAATAACATGTCATTTTTGTTCAAATTTACATAACAAATTGATCATATGCTTTAGGCCGGAATTAGAGCCCAGCGTCGATTCGACGTGAAATGATGACGTGAAATGTCGTCGTGAAATTAATTACACGAGTGTACATCATGCTACGGGTCTACAATTTTCTAAGGATAATATATGAATCAATACCTTAATCGTGTCCAATACTGAGTGTTATCAGCCACAACTAGAGCGAATTGAAAAATTCAATTTTTATCATTTCACGTCATCATCATTTCACGTCACAGTGTCAGGGAACAACTTGACATTTCACGTCAGACTATTGCAAGCAGCAGTCTGACGTGAAATGTCAAGTTGTTCCCTGACACTGTGACGTGAAATGATAAAAATTTAATTTTTCAATCCGCTCTAGTTGTGGCTGATAACACTCAGTATTGGACACGATTAAGGTATTGATTCATATATTATCCTTAGAAAATTGTAGACCCGTAGCATGATCCACACTCGTGTAATTAATTTCACGACGACATTTCACGTCATCATTTCACGTCGAATCGACGCTGAGCTCTAATTCCCGCTTTAAGGGGGGAATTATTCAAGAGGGGGTTAGTTTTCCCTCACTCATCTAACAAGGGGAATTATTCGAACAAATACGGTATTTGATAGCTAATTTTGGTCTTGTCTATTCCACCCAATAATTTTATGAGAAACGTCCCGAACCCATTTTAATAATTTTCAAGCTTCTTTTAAAAATCCGTTTGAAAAACATCCACGCTCAACTAGGGTTGGAAAAAAAACGTTTTTTTTTTAACTCGATGTTTTTTTATTAAAAAAAACGTTTTTTTTAAAAAAAAAAAAACGTTTAAAAAAAAAAAAACGTTTTTTTTTTAAAAGCTCCCAGATATGACCTAGTGTCAACATATATAGGTATATCAGACACTGGCAATACTCTGTGATGTTAAATATGACCATATAATGGCTGTGGAGCCATGGGATAGCATTATAAGTGGTGATTTGTGTCAAAAATATCCATTTTTCGTCGACATATCGTTTGTATATCGCCTTATAGTCGAATGTTTGTGACTTCAGGTAAAGTTTGGCACGGAATGGTGATCAAACAAGGTTATAAAAGGAGGTTGTTACTTTGGGAGTGAAGTTACACACTGTGGAGGTACATGGAAGCACATTACCTCAATATTATATATTACAGCAACATATGTCGGCTTATTCACCCATGGTAGCACATAGAAATGGATGTTTTGATACTAAAAATGCAACAAAACCAATGAAAACAACCACCAATGTCAATTTGTGTGTGAAATTGCGCGCTTGCGCGCAAAAATTTTGCAAAATACCTAGTGCTTAGTACTAAAAATTTCGGCTGTTTTAAAAAAAAAAAAAACATTTCGGACGTCATGTTTTTTTAAAAAAAAAAAACGTTTTTTTTTAAAAAAAAACGTTTAAAAAAAAACATCGGCCAACCCTACGCTCAACGAAAAAGTAAACTTTCAGTGACCGGACCCACCTTTCACCAGTTGTCACACTGCCAGCACTTCCACCAGAACACTTCCTCAATCTCAACTTATTTTCGCCTTGATATTCAGGGTCATTAATTTCATCCACAGTATTTGGCACTCGCAATAAAGCGCCAATTCTCTGCATTGAAATTGGATAGCCATCAGTGGCTGATGCAGATTTTCTCATATTTGTAGTCCACTGTTGTTTTTTGCCGGCCACTTTTTTCTCTTTTTTTGCAAGGTGGGTAAGAAGGTACCTATTTACTTTTACTTGGATACACGGGTGTACAAAAACCTGGGTAAATCAACTTTTGTCGCACAAAAGTAGGTATCTGTATTCGCTTTTATGCAAAGTTGCTTTTATTGGTATACTGGGCGGCGGACCACAAAGTATGCGCCCAAAGTTACTTATGTCTTGGTCGATAACGCGCGAGCAGGGTACTTATGTATGACATTTGTAAAAAAAAGTTTTAAAGTTAAAAAAGAAAAAAAAGGCGGAGTCGAGTACAACAACCGTATGTTTCGTGCCTGAAATTAATTTTTCAACAATTTTTATTCTATAAATGATGACGTCATGATGGAGTGTTTCATTCAGAAAAATGCATAGCATGCAATCTAGTGCTTCTAAAAATAACCATGGATTTACACGCTGATAATAATAATTGGTTAACGCAATTGTAATGAATAGTGATTGATGAAAAAGTGGCATATTGTGAAGTGTGTTGTCTGCGTGCGTGTTACGTGACACCGCAGTTGTGTTATGACGTTATTTCATGTTACAAAAGTTATCAATAACAAGGAAATGAGCCACAGATATAAGATAGGATGAAATAAATGGGATAAATAGTGATATGTTGAGTAGAAAGCGACTAGTAAATTTGAAGCAGATAAGTAAAGTTCAACGTTACTTCAAGTCAAGTTCAAAGGACACTGCTTACTATGATCCTTACCGAAAATTTTTGGCGAATTAATACCCCCCCTCGAAATACCCCCTCAAAATCTTCACACTGAAAAATAAACCCCCTGGGGGTATTTCGAGGGAATACGGTAGGTAAATACAAACAGAAGGAAGGCAAACCGTGCTTTTCCTTGTACAAAATCGACTGGGACAGGGCGCCGCTGATTTTGCCCAGCAATGGCTGCTGGTGCGTGTGATCCATCGTGTTCGTGTCGCTCTGCAAAGAAGTGCGCAAAGAAAATACCGTATTTGCTTGAATAGTTCCCCCTTGAATAATCCCCCCTCCCTCGAATAACCCCCCTCCTGTAAGACGAGTGAGGAAAAAATAATTCCCCCTTGAATAATTCCCCCTTTATGCTGCGATTACAGCTCGGGCGTAAAATTGACCGGGCGTAAAATTAATTTTGGGCGTAAAATTGATTACAGGTGAATGGATAAAGATATGGCGTTGTAATTTCAGTCATAGAAAGCGCACATGCAGATGTTGCTTGTGGTCAAAGCTCATCATTTTATTTTAATCGTACTGGGAGTTATGAATTTTGGCACAAATTTTTATAATTTTACACCCTAATTTTACGCAACTTACAGCACATAATTGAAAACTCCCAGTACGATAAAAATAAACTCATGAGCTTTGGACACAAGAAATGTCTGCATCTAAGCTTTCTTTGACTGAAATAACAATGTCGTATCTTTATCCATTCATCTGTAATTGATTTTACACCCAAAATCAATTTTACGCTCGAGCTGTAATCGCAGCATAAGAGATACGATCAATTGGTTGTGCCTAATTTTAACAAAAATGGCACGTTATTGTGTTAATGATGCACATTTCGTGAACTGACTTGATCGAAACATGCTCGAAAATTTTGATGAAAAAATAATACCCCCCTCGAATAGTTCCACCCTCAAAAAAGTCTGAGGAAATAATAATTCCCCATGGGGAATATTCAAACAAATACGGTACATGAACTCAAAAGGACATTTTTGGCATTTTTCCCTACTTTTGGCTTTTTTTCACCCCTTTCTCACTTCTATCCCATGAAAAACTACATAAACGCCTATCAGAAATACATTTTCTTACTTAAGTAATTCCAAAAAGTATACATAAAAGCGAGTACAAGTACTTCTTACTACTTTTACTTTTGTACAAGTAAATACAAGTGCAACCTAACCTGTACACCAGACCTTCTCCTAACACCGCCACCTTCCCCATGGGCATAGTGTGGTATGTCCAGCGGCACTCCCAGACCATGTAAAAAGCCCTGGAAAATGTAGAAGAACTTGCAAAATGTCATGTGTAAAGTGTATAACGACACTGTAAAGTGTATAACGACACTGTAAAGTGTCAAATGTCTTGTGAAAAGTGTATAACGACACTGTAAAGTGTCAAATATCATGCAAAAACTTTGTAAAACATACAAATATTATTCTTAAGTACACGATAAGATAACGTTGACGTTAACATAAGATTTGGATACAAAAACATAATATTTGGATATTAAAGAATAACATTTGGACACTTTACAGGGTTTTTCACATGGGTCATGCCTATAAAGCGGGAATTAGAGCTCAGCGTCGATTCGACGTGAAATGATGACGTGAAATGTCGTCGTGAAATTAATTACACGAGTGTGGATCATGATACGGGTCTACAATTTTCTAAGGATGATATATGAATCAATATTTTAATCGTGTCCAATACTGAGTGTTATCAGCCACAACTAGAGCGAACTGAAAAATTCAATTTTTATCATTCCACGTCATCATCATTTCACGTCACAGTGTCAGGGAACAACTTGACATTTCACGTCAGACTGCTGCTTGCAATGATGATGACGTAAAATGATAAAAATTGAATTTTTCAATTCGCTCTAGTTGTGGCTGATAACACTCAGTATTGGACACGATTAAGGTATTGATTCATATATTATCCTTAGAAAATTGTAGACCCGTAGCATGATCCACACTCGTGTAATTAATTTCACGACGTCATTTCACGTCATCATTTCACGTCGATATCGACGCTGAGCTCTAATTCCGGCCTAACGCACATAAACCCGGCACGCACATACGCCCATTACGCACATAGTGAAACCCCAGTACGTACATAGGCCTGGTATGCACATAACTAGCGCTATGTGCGTAACGGGCGTATGTGCGTGCCGAGTTTATATGCGTAACAGTGCACCCTCCTTTCACCTGACACATGACATTTTACAAGGTGTTTCACATAACACCTGACATTTCACAGGGTCTTTCACATTTCCCAGTTCGTTCTCCAGACTCTGCGAGTGCCACCAGATGTTTATGGCCGTGCACGTGTACGTGGAGGTGGGCAGCGGCCGCGCCGCCACCCGCACCGGCCAACAAAGAGAGTGAATGGGATGGGCGGATAAGGTTGTGGAGTTACGTTGGTGTGTTTATGGCTACAGCGTTTAGATGGGTAGAATGTCAACGTTACGTTATTCTATTGAATACACTAGCTAGCTGGAATATAGAGATGTGATGAAATGTGTAGCGTGAAGATGTCAGATTGATTTGGAGTGTAATTGGAAGTGAATTGAAGATTTTTTGAAGTTTGCGGGTTTTACTCACTTCGCATGTGTGTCTGTTTTTTTAGCTTCACCTCATTCGATGTTCGAAAAGTCATTTTTTAACACTTGAAATGTTAAACACGTTTATGTTTTTTTTCCAGAGATTTGCATTGTAAAGCCGGAATTAGAGCTCAGCGTCGATTCGACGTGAAATGACGACGTGAAATGACGTCGTGAAATTAATTACACGAGTGTGGATCATGCTACGGGTCTACAATTTTCTAAGGATAATATATGAATCAATACCTTAATCGTGTCCAATACTGAGTGTTATCAGCCACAACTAGTGCGAATTGAAAAATTCAATTTTTATCATTTTACGTCATCATTTTACGTCAGGGAACTAACTTTACATTTCACGTCAATGGTTGCTTGCATTGCAATAGTCTGACGTGAAAT
>OZ038453.1:20708377-20767377 GCA_964036195.1 Sphaerolaimus hirsutus | reverse complement strand
TGTCGCATTTGATACGCGGTAGTAAACCACCGCGTCTACGGAAACTGTAACTGAGTCTTTTGTGAGTATCTGGGTATTGGGGGGGGATTATTCTAGGGGTGGGTTATTTTTGGGGAATTCATGAGGGTATATTGCATATGCTCTGCAGACTTGATACTCTGCATTTTCTATGTATTGTGATGGCTGCATTCGAAATATCTAATAAGCTTGCATAAACCTTTCCCTCCAAAATAATGGATAAAAAAGGAAAAAATACCTAGCTGTAGGGAACCTGCTATTATTATGCTCAGTTATTTTCATACCATATTTGCTCAAGTAATTCCCCTGAGGAATTATTATTTAGTCAGACTTTTTGTGGTGGAATTATTCAAGGGGTGGAATTATTTTTTCACAAACTTTTCAAGAATATTTCTATCTGGTTATTTCACAAAAGATGCTTTATTCACATATTCACAAGATAGCATGCCATTTGTGTTCAAATTGGACAAAACAACTTTACCAATGCCTTAAAGTGGAATTGTTTTTCCTCACTCGTCTAACATGGGTGAATTATTCGAGGTGGTATTATTCAAGCAAATACGGTGCATATGAAAAGAATAAATTTTAGTGGTTATTTGAAATATTTAGCACATCACGAGCTGACCTCTTGAGGCGGCACATCAAAAGACACTGTTCTCAAATCAACTCTGCTGTAGGTTTCTATGCATGGCAGAACGAAGAAAATTCCCGGGCCTTTGGCGCCGCCTCCTATTAATCTGCGTAAAAATTGAATATTGTGTAAAGATTTGGAAACTGCCAAAAAGTTTTTTTAAATTCCTGTGATCTCTCAACTTTTTCTATCGTGAATACAAAAATTTTAACACTTGTGTGATTTTATCAGCGTTGTTAAAAGTAGTGAACTTGAGTTGTTAAAGGTACTGAACTTGTCAAAGTAAACATAAACGTAAAGTACTCACCGCTGAGTACAGAAAACGTAAAGTGATTTTTTAACTTTTACACTGCGTAAAATGTGAGTAAATTTGGTACTTTTCTTTCAAGAAAAACGTAAATGCTGCTCAAAATACGTTTCCTGTACTCGCGTACTTTCTGAAACCACGCGTATTATCAACACAAACTTCCTCATATCAATAGCTCTGTGATTACCCAAATCACCCCCCCCCCAAAAAAAAACCCCAATCAAAACCCCAAACCAAACCTTCCCAATCTAAAAATCACTGCTCTCTCATATTCCTGGACCACTTTCAAACAGACACAGGCGCTAATCGGGAATGTGAAAAGGACAATAAGCCAGGACATAATCGTAAGGACCCAACCCACTGCGCCCATTCCATCGTCCCACGCGTCGGCTGCGATTTTTTTTAGAATTTGGAATGGTGCCAAGTTGAAAAAATGTTTGGATATGCTCAAATGACTTTACACACTGCACCATGCCAATGCCAATGATGCTTTACGCATGCGATTTTCATAAAAAGTAAAAAAATTCATTGCTGTTATAACGTTTTTCTTAAACGTTTTCATAGCAATTGATCTCTCATTTTACATTTTTACACAAATAGCATGCTTTAATCGTCATTGGCACACTTCCAAAGTGAGAAATAAGTATTTGCGAGTGCAGAGTATCAAGTCCAGTGAGTTATATCGGTATCTTTTTATTTGAGTTTGAAAGGGAGATGTTTTAATAACTATGTTGTTATTAGGTTATGTTGTTTATTTTAATAATAAGGTAATGTATGGAGGGTGTAGTTATGTCAAGCGCAATTTTTCTAAAATTGTTAAAAGTCATTTTACGCAATACTTTATGCGATTTGATTGTCACAAGGAGCAACCAAAATTATGGACATGTTTGGTATAAAAAATAAATAGAAAATGTTAGGTTAATGTGAGATAAAGGTGAAAATGATAATTGTATTAGGTATAATATACAAAAAATTATTGGATAAAAAATATTATGCAAAAATATGTACATTTGTTGAACTGTCGATAATCTGACATTAATGTAGTTCAATAAATAATTATAAAAAGTGCAGACTCTAAAACAGAACTCTTTTAACTGGGCAAATGCACAGTGATTTTTACTGACCTACAGTGTCATAGTAGCCGCGAATAAAGACGACTGTCCTTCTGAAAAACATTTTTGCAGTGTTTTAAAAATATTAAACCACTTATTAAAATATTAAAACAATCACAGATCAATTTTCAATGAATTGCAGCTAGATAAATTTGTATTAGTGTATCGACACGTAAATATGATTCACGTGCACTAATGGCCCTGCGCACACTAGTTTTCACACGAACTTTCGAAAACTCATAAATCAGTTTTGAACGTGTTTGAGTTTTCCACAATGAGTCATTTTTTATCTCAGTCAACTGTAGTTGACGGCCACCTCATCGTAGAAAACTCAACTGCGTTCTAAGCTGATTTGTGAGTTTTTCGAAATTTCGTGTGAAAACTAGTGTGCGCAGGCACATTAGATTGTCATAATAATGTAGGGTTAGTGATGTAAAAAGTACCAACGTACTTTGCGTTGAGCGACAGCAAAATGGCACCGAAATAGATATTTTACTTTTTATACCGAAATACCTAAATAAGGTACTATTTTCTTTAAAGAATTTTTTTTACGCCAGCACTAAGCGCAGGTACTTTACAGCGCACGTTTTTTACAGCGCTATTTAGCCCTTCACTGCATTTGTGTATTGAATAAGTATAACACAAAAAAAAACATAAGTAGTTTAAGCAACTGCTACAATAGGCATGGTCCCAGGGGCAGTGAAGTACAGGACTTGTAAAGGTAAAGTGTAAAATGTCATGTAAAATGTCAATCAAAACAAAAGACAAGTTTTTGTCACAAAACTTTGCATGACAATTGACACTGTGCATAATATTTTACATGACATTTAACAGTTTACATGGTCTGGGATTGGCACCAGGTGGCAAAGTGCCAAAAGCATGAGGCATTTGTTTCTGTGGCGCCTGTGCTTAGGCGCTTTTCCGTCACTATGTACATTTGTTACTCGCCCAAATGAAGTCAATTTGTACAAGATTCATTAATGACAACTTCTCTCTGTCTGTGCAATTTTGACTGACCAGCTTGGAATGTAAATACCGTATACACTCGAATAATCCCCCTGGGGAATTATTGTTTCGTCAGACTTTTTAAAGGGGGGGGGGGTATTTTTTCGTGAAACATTTAAAGCGTGTTTCTATTAACTGATTACATGAAATATGCTTTATTTACTGAATAACGTGCAATTTTTGTTCAAATTAGATGCAGAAACTTTATCGTATGCCTAAAAGAGGGGATTATTCGAGGGGGAATTACTTTTTTCTCACTCGTCTAATGGGGGGAATTATTCATAGCGGGGGATTATTCGAGTTATAAATACACACAAATACGATCCTACACATTTGTTTACCTACATTAAAAATAATAGATGGTGTTTTTTAATGCATACCGTATTTCCTCGTAATACCCCCCGGGGGTGATTGTTTCATAGTGGTCCCGAGAGGGGGGGGGGGGGTATTTCGAGGAAATACGGTAAATACAAAAAGAATGTCTTTTTACATACCGTATTTTCTTGATATATTCCCCTCGAATGATCCCCCCCTCTTGAATTATACCCCGTGGTAGCAGAGCGAGGAAAAATAATACTATGATCAAATAATTCCCGCTTGGGCATATTATAATCTTTTGTGTCCAATTTGAACAAAAATGGCATGTTTTTTTGTGAATAAAGTATATTTCATGAGAAAAAATAAACATGCTTGAAAACTTTGATAACAGAATATCTAATTCCACCTATGAATAATTCCCCATCTTAAATATTTCCTCCCTCCAAAAAGTCTAACAAATAATAATGCCATTGGGAAGTATTCGAGCAAATACGGTACATTATTTCGTTAGCCGCTGGAAAATCTGTATTCAAAAATGATTTTTCTTATCATATTATCCCCTTGGGGCAGTCCCAGACCCTGTAAAGTATAAAGTAAAGAGTGAAATGCCATGTAAAATGCCATTAAAAAACATTTTTCACTGAATATTTCATGACAATTGACACTGCTTTACATTTGCACGACAATTGTCACTACATGATATTTTACATGACATTTTACACTTTATTTACACTTTACAGGGTCCGAGATTGTCACCAGGTGTCCGCTATCAGACGCTAATTCTGTAGCATAACATGCGGCGCGCTATGAGTATGATGTGCGCGTTTCGTTGGAGCTAGTAAAATGTCCGTAAACTTCACCCGATGTCGGGTCACGACCGGGATTTACCCTAAATCCTCGAATAAGACCCCAGGGGAGTTATTTTTTCGTCAGAAGTTTTTTCGGGGGGGGGGGCTATTCGAGGGAGGAGTTATTTTTTCCTCGGAAAACTTGGAATTAATTCATTGTACGGTGCAGTCTGTCGACTCATGTAACGCAGGTATTTAACTGTCCAACAACAACAAAAATACGTGTATACATTGCATACACATCATGTAAATATCTGCTGTAGGCTAATACACTTTTGTATTTTTGTATTGTATCCTTTTCATCGAGAGGGGGAGTTATTCGAGCGGGGAGTTATTTTTCCTCACCTCACCAACAGGGGGGGGGGGGGTATTCGAGAGTGGTATGCTTCAAGAATTTGCGTTAAGTTGCATCCCAGTTAAGTCACACCTTGAATGCCTCCGGGATAGTAACTGAGCCTCAACTCGGTCACACTTTTTCTCCTTAACTCCTCCTTTTGCTTTGCGAAAATGATCGGATTGAGGGTGAATCGACGCTGGCGAATTATCGCCGCCGCCGCGCCCGCGTTCGAGTCGCGTGATGCTCTGGGATTGGTTTTTGTAGATTTTGAGGGCGATTTTTGGGTTTTTTTTGCATTTGAATGGGTGGGTGTGATGACATCTTTCGGGGTTTTTTTTGGAATTTTTCCCAAAAAACAGATTGTGTGAGTTGTAAGAATTAGAGAACTGTTTTAAAAGGATTTATCAATGTATTTATTTGACAGTTTAAATCACTGCCACAAATTGAAAACATGAAGTGGAAATTTTTTACCCAGGAAAATGCCAAGGAAACGTAGAAATACTTATGTGTAAACAAAACGTAAAAAGAAACGTTTTTTCAAATTTTTACATGGTGAAATGTAAAAGATAAAATGATCAAAAATGTAAACAGAAACGCTTTTTTGAAGTTTTTACTCGGGAAAATGTAAAAATATTTAAAATGTAGCACTATAAAATACAGTGTGAACTTAATCTGTGTTTTTTTTCGAAAATGACTTTGATCTGCACGTTTAAAGTAAAAGAAAATGGTACGTTTCCACAATATTGCAAAACTCACCTTTTTGCATTCGGCCCTGGCACATAAAGCCTAGCCACGCTGTCTTTTTTCCCGCCTTGAAATTCAGGCACAATTTCCGATGTTGTTGAAATTTCCCCCATTTCATACCCTTCTGTTTCCGCAGTGCCAGTATTCACTGCAGGAAGGAAAATCGATTGGGATTCATTCATTGCGTTTATGGTAAGTTGATTTTTAGAGGTAATTTATGCTTTTTGGGGGCTCTGAAGGGATAGGGTATTTTTACAGCGGGTGATATTGTTTTTTATGGCGGTGGAAAATGTTTTTGTGATTATTTTTTTTGGTGCATGGATGCAACAAAAATTTTCACTTTATTACAAAATTTATAAAACAAAACAGTGTTTATTCACACCTTCAGGTTGAAAATTTCCTGAAATAGCCGACTGGTACATAAATACATGCATATTTATGCAGGTTTATGAAAATGCGAATACAAAATCTTTAAAAATAAAACACCCTATTTATAGAAAAAAACAATTACCTACTATCTATATTCCGATGAAGTTTTTGTAGATCTCATGTAATGACTACCGAGAAATAGTGCTGTTAAGCTCTAAGATTAACACACCCAGCAAAGTTGTTAAAAAGTATTTACTTTTACTCGATAAATACGGATACTCGAGTAAATACGCTTACGTTTTCTCACAAAAAAGTTCCTGTACTCGCGCTTACGTATACTTTTTGAAAGTACAGAAAACGTATTTCAGATAGTCATTTATATCAATTTTTGATGGCATAAAAGGGAAAAAGCAAGAGAATATGCTCTAGAATAGGGAAAAATAGTCGAAAATGGGTATAAAAACACACATATAGCATACAATTGCTTAAAATGGGCGAAAGTTATGAAAATAAGTGATTTTGAGTGAAAATTTGGGCGGCATGTCTCAAAAACACTCACGTTTACGTTGTCCAGGAGCAAAATTACGTTTACTCACGTTAACTTATGAGTAGTGATGGAATGGCGCCATGGCGCTGGCGCTATTTGAGGGCGCCAAAGGGCGCCGCGCCATGGCGCTTGGCGCCCTTTTTCGGTGGCGCCCTTGGCGCCTGGCGCCCTGCTTCAAAAGGGCGCCAACAGGCGCCACCAGCTTTTCAAGGTGAGTGCTGTGTAAATGGTAAAATATGAAAAACGCATCAGTGGATGATCTAAATTCGCCAGAAAACTGAAGAAAGTGGTGTGAGTTCGTGGAAATCGTTCATCCAACAGATGGCGGTTTATCAGATGTGTCTGACGGATGAGAATACAAGAATGATGGACCGTCGAACTTGCAAAATCATAAAAAAAACGGATTCAAGTCATTTCAATTCCGTTTTTGTCCATTTCAAGGAAACATTGATTGGAAAAGTCTATTTGAAGTAAATGGATTATTGTCAAATGACAATTTCCATTGTGTTTGATTTCGTCATGTAGATTTTATTAAAAAATTTTTGTTGCTAGTCTTGTTTTTGTTCATTACCTCCTGGTAAACTTGAATCAAGAAGTAAATGCGTGCGTAAGTGTCCACGGTGCTGTAGCAACATTTTTGGCACATGCAGGGTGTTGTAGGCACTTATTTATCCTGGCGCTCTTGGCGCATGGCGCCCTTTTTTCCAACTGGCGCCATGGCGCCCTTGGCGCCTGGCGCCCTTTTTCCGTGGCCCCCTTAGCGCTTGGCGCCCACTTTCCAAATGGCGCCCTTTTTTCTGGCGCTTTTCCATCACTACTTATGAGTAAAAGTAAAAGGAATTACTTTACGTTTTCTGTACTCAGAGGGTGAGTAAAAAATTATTTACGTTTATGTCTACCTGGAAAAAGTTCGGTACTTTTAACAACTCTGACACCCAGTGAGTGGGTAGGCAATTAATGAAATTATTATGTCAAACATGTCGTTGAGCAAGCATCAAAAACTGTGGTTACGAATCTGATGACATATTTACTGGAAGTCAACAAGATCAATAGATTACTGGTATTTACCGTATTACCCTGAATGACTGAAATTTCAAAAAAGTATTTCGAAAGTTTTAAAAACTAGGTTGAATTCTAATATTCGAGTATTATTTTTGCGAAAAATTCGAAAAGTTTCTAAAGGAAAAAACACTAAACACAAATTTAAGCACATTTTCCGGAGGGGTTGCCATCGGTATCATCTGAGTGCAACTCACGTAGTGTGAATATAAATGCACTGTATAAATATTTACATGCACGTCACTGCTAGGGTTCAAACGGGATTGACTTTTCGGGATCGGGATCGGGATTCACTTTTTGAGATTTCGGGATCGGGATCGGGATTGTGGTTTCGAAATCGGGATCGGGATCGGGATCGGGATTGGCCGGGATTGGGGTCACGGGATCGGGATCGGGATCGGGATTGGCCGGGATTGGGGTCACGGGATCGGGATTGGGATAGGCATTTTTCCGGGATCGGGATTGGGTTCTAGGGATAGAGATTTTGGCCATTTTTCTGGCATTCACAGTTGTTCATAAAGGTCTTAAAACACTGTTGGATGCCAGAAAAGAGGCATAAAATTGACGCTGGGGGTTTGCACCCTACTTTTTTGCATGCAAAAACGTCATTATTTCACTTTTTATAATTTCCACTAATTTTTCTGGGATCGGGATCCCGGACTTGGGAGTTTCTCGGGATCGGGATCGGGATTTGAAAACTTTCGGGATCGGGATCGGGATCGGGATTGGTATTTTTGAGATTTCGGGATCGGGATCGGGATTGGGGTTTCGGGATCGGGATCGGGACTGGTAAATCCCGGAATGTCACGGGATCCGGGATCGGGATCCCGTTTGAACCCTAGTCACTGCAGATGAATTATTGGCTTGCCCAAAAATAAAAGCATTCCGACAAATTGGCAGAGAATTGACAAAAAAAATTGTCTAAAAACCTCTAAATCTAGACAACCTTCTGAGCTGTATAAATGATATAGACACAGCTGTGAAAACATATTTACTTGGAAAATATGTATACTTGAGTACCGAGTAAATATTTACATTTATTTAGGTATGTTTCCTGTCTAAAAACTACCTGTACTAACTTTGTAATATATCTTCAGAAGGTATCTGAGTACAGATTTTTATATGGAAAATATTTTATGAAAGAAATCATGCACTTCCACTATCATGTCCTTCACGTTTAATCCAAGTAAAATATTTTTACATTATCTGTGCTTTGGCAGTGAGTCAATTTAAAATATTCTACTTTATGTTTACACATACTTTAAAAAATAAGTAGGTACTTCTAACAATTCAGTATATGAAGGGTGTGCTTATAAACGTGCAGATCTACAAATTTTTCAAATTTGAGTTATAAACATTTTCGGTGTACCCATATAAAAGAGCTTCAAAAAATTATAAAAAGTGGGGGTATCAAAACCAATTTTGATGTATAGGGTGTCGAAAATTAAAAAAAAATTAAGATACAGTTTCTGAAATTTTAAAAGTACCAATATATTTGTATCTTACAAAGTACTGATCTTACCGATATATTTGTATCTTACAAAGTACTGATCTACAAAGTACCTTTAAAACAGTACCTATCTACATGCATTTTCCCAATTTGTGCCACTAAAAGTATCGATCTAAAGCAGGGTTGGTTTTATAAAAATCATTTGTAAACAAATTGTATAAAAATTGTATAAAAATGTATTTTATTTTTATTTTATTCTTGTTTCATTTTATTTTATTTTTTTCCAAAATAATAATAAAATAATAAAATGGACCATTTTACAAAAATTTTACAAAAATTTTACAGAAATTTTACAATAAATCAGAATCTTGCATGCAAGGTCAGAAAAATGTGATGATTAGACCTAAACATGAAAAACGTGTGACAAATTTTCCATTACTTTGCAAAAGTTACATGCAGTAGGTATTGTTAGCTAGTTGCAAGTGTTAAGTTACAATTATCGATAAGAATGGTTTGCATTTTTGGTAGAAGGATTGCTGGAGTGTGCTGGGTTCATTTGTAAAACATCAAGCAAAGTATAATTGTCATGACAAATGTCATGCAGAGTGTAAATTGTGTATCTGAATCTTATGTTTTGGTATCCAAACCGTATATTTTTGGTATCCAAATCTTATGTTTTTGTATCCAAATGTTCACATAAGATTTGGTTACAAAAACAACAACGTTTGGATAGAAAAGATAAGATTTGGATACAATTTGCTTTACAGTTTTCACTTTAATTTATATTTGTCATGACAATTGACACTTTACTTAACATTTTCATGAAAATTGACACTTTCCATTCGATTTCATATGACATTTTGACACTTTACATGGCTTGGGACTGCTCTAGCTCCGCGAATGAACAGGTTGAACTATAAACAACAGAAAATTGTTTTACAAAAAATATGAATTTTTATACAATTTTTACAAAAATATGAATTCGTATACAATTTTACAAAAATTTGAATTTTTATACAATTTTTATTTTTATTTTGAAATTTTCCATTTTATTTTATTTTATTCTTCAATTTTCCATTTTATTTTTATTTTATTTTTATTCTTTTCTGAGATTTTGCCAACCCTGATCTAAAGTAAACTTATCAGTATCACTAAATTTTTTATACCTAACTAATTTTATGTCTATAATCAACAACAATACCCATGCATGTGAATACCCAACAATATTACCAAAAGACCCATACCCGGAAGCCGCTCAGCTATATAAATATCTATCCCGGAGGCAAAATTTTGGGCTACTATCCCCTAAACCCCCCCCCAATCGCTCAGCTATCTACTTATCCGGAGCAATTTTTGAGGAATGTTACTGAATTTGTTGCTCAAAATCGCTACTTTTCGCGCCTTTTTATAGATTTTGACCTCCAAAATCGCTAGTTCATGTTCATTTTTGCTTATTTTGGCTACATATGTACTTAGGTATATACCTATTTTTCTAGGCATTTTTCACCTACTCAAGCGATTTTTCTCCCTTTTTTTCCTTCTACACCCCAAAAAAGCCTACCGTATTTCCTCGAAATACCCCCCGGTGGGTGATTGTTTCATAGTGCTTCCGAGAGGGGGGGGTATTTCGAGGGGGGGGGGGGTTATTATTTCGCCAGAAATTTTTTCAAATCCTAGTACAAAATCGTTGTTTGTGATGTGCGTTGGGGTAGAAAAATGCATCTACCGTATTTCCTCGAAATACCCCCCCCCTTGAAATACCCCCCCCTCGTTTGACCCCCCCCCTCTCGAGACCACTATGAAACAATCACCCCCCCCCCTCGAAATACCCCCCCCCAAATTGAGTGTAAAGGGAACGTACATGACAATAACTGTAGTTTGTGTTCAGTGTACTGCAGAAAACACGTTAAAACAATGTCGGTGTCACGTTAGAACAGTGTACATACCATCTACATACTAATATTAGTCTACAGAACCTTATAAATGGCGGATTTTGTTGCATTTTTCGACGTCTGTGTACGTTTCAGACGACAATTTCGTACTTGGTTTTCAAAAATTTTCTTGTGAAACAATCACCCCCCCCCCCTCGAAATACCCCCCCCTCGTTTAACCCCCCCCCTCTCGGGACCACTATGAAACAATCACCCCCCGGGGGGTATTTCGAGGAAATACGGTATAACTGACATGTAAAGACTCCTGTAGACTAATATTAGTACGTAGATGGTATAAACAGTGTTCTAACGTGATTCCGACATTGTTTTAACGTGTGTTCTGCACTACGCAGAACACAAACTGCAGTATTTGTCATGTACGTTCTTTTTACACTCAATCTGGGGGGGGTATTTCGAGGGGGGTGATTGTTTCATAGTGGTCTCGAGAGGGGGGGGGGGTCAAACGAGGGGGGGGGGTATTTCGAGGAAATACGGTATATATTGAACCCCCGGGAACCCCCCCCCAACCCCCCCCCCCCCAGAAAAATTTTCAGCTATTTATATATCCCTCCGGAGGAGCGATTTGCTATCTATCCAACCACCCAGAAGGTCGAAATTCAAGATACCCTGGTACTGGGATTTCAAAAAATTTCTGGGGAAATAATAACCCCCCCCCTCGAAATACCCCTCCCTCTTTTAACCCCCCTAAAAATTTTCACTCTGAAGAAATAAACCCCCTGGGGGTATTTCGCGGAAATACGGTATGTAAAATGATATATAAATAAACTTAGTGTACTAAAAATAAGATGTTGACATAAAAACTTTCAAACATAAATCGACTAAAAGAATCCTGCAAAATTTACAGGTAAGGGCAGGTAAATATGTATTGGCACTGATTTGATTCACCTAAGTAGAGTTAAGGTACCGTATTTCTTATAATACGATAGTGCCGTTTTATTCTTTACTACGGTCCTCCACGGAAATTTCGGACGAGAGAATTAAAACCCTTCGATTAAGCCCCCCTCAAAAATTTGCTGGCGAAATAATAAACCCCCTGGGGGTATTTCGAAGAAATACGGCAGCTTTTTAATTCAGATAAAATACTATAAATTTCATTCTACCTAACATGGGCGCCTTAAAGTTAGTCCCTTTTCATCATTTTTTACCAGCTGTACTATTGGCGGTGCCTTTCTATTGGAGGCTGCCGTTGTATTTTTCACCAATTTTTTTACATATCTTTCACTTGAACACAGTATTTTCTATGAGACATGATCAAAATTGTAATTTTAGAGCATTGAAACAAAACCGAATGTGTAAACAACTCCAATTTTTCAAATATTTTCGTGTTTCGGAACTTGTCCAACGTTATTTCTACCTGATGTTGTATTGGAGGTTGCCGTTATATTTTTGTGGGGGTTTTAAAGCACCAAAACCTGCCGTTCTATTGGAGGTGTTCTTCTATTGAAAGTATGCCATTCTATTGGAAGAAATACGGTAAGTACGAAAATGCAATGAAAATTTGCTTGTTAAAACAAATTGCTGACCACAGCTAGCGTTTCAAAAATCTCCGGAGATTTTTATATTTTTAAATAAAAATCTCTGGTGATTTGTTTAAAAAATATAAATCTCTGGATATTATATATTTTTCAATATAAGAAAATACAAAAAATCTTACACTGAAATTAAATTTTCTTATACTTATATTTTCGCTAGGTTTTTCCCGAGTGCTTTAATTATATTTATTTTTGTACAAAAATATAAATAAATCATTCCTTTATACTTTTGTAATATTTATTTATATTTTATCTGAATTTTTTTAGAGAGATTTAATGATATTGTATTTTTTTAGAGATTTATCCGAGATCCGAGATTATATAAATTTAGATTTTCTAAATAATACCCATTTTTGGAACGCTAATCACAGCAACAGGTCGTGCCTAATGAAGCATTTCGAAGTGAGGTAGTTTCCTCAAAACTAAAAATTAATAATGCTTCTTTGATTCTAAATATGTACCGTATTTCCTCAATATACCCCCTCGAAATACCCCCCTCAAAATGGACACTGAGTTTTTAACCCCATCCCCCCTCGAAATACCCCCCAAATATAGTGTATAGAGAACGTATAAATGACAAAAGCTACGGTTTGTGATCTCGGAAACGTAGAACGCACGTTAAAAACAATGACTGTGTTATGTTAAAACGGGGTTTATACCGTCTACGTACATAGATAAGTCTAAAGAGTCTTATACATGTCGGTTTTTGTTGCATTTTTCGATGTCTGTGCACGTTACAGACAAGAATATAGTACTGGGATTTCAAAAAATTTCTGGCGAAATAATACCCCCCCCCCTCGAAATACCCCCCTCAAAAATCTCACACTGAAAAAATAAACCCCCTGTGGGTATTTCGAGGAAATACGGTAAGTGCAAATTTTTAGCTAACAGCGCTTGGGTTGACGTCTGAAGTCTTTCGACAAATTTATATCAATGCAAATTAATGCAGCATACTTCGAACATAATTATCTTGCCACACAGGGTGCGTGAAGTATAAAGTCATGTGTCAAATGTCAGTAAAGTTTTTTCTTTTGTTATTTTGATTATTATTTTCATGAGATTTGACAATTGATATGACACTTCCAGAGTTGTTACGATTACTGAACCGTTCCGAAAGTACATGTATAGGTAACCGTTCCGAAAGTACGCGTACAGGTAAATATTTAGATTTTACCCATGCTGATTAAATAGGTATACTCGGCGGACCGCAAAGTATGCGCAGAATCCTACCATAAATTAATGAATAAAATCTTGTGATAAATTTTGTAATAAATTATTCCATAGTAGACATGAAATATTATGATGAAACAATTATATAATTTTTGGTTCATTATTCAGATGGGTTATGGTAGGTTTTCAAACTAAGTGTGATGTCCACCGAGTATACCTGGGTAAAATACTTTTTTACCAGTACCTGGATAAAATAGCGAATAAGTATTTTTCTTTGTGGAGGCGTAAAATTGAGCATTTTTCAGATATTTTGTGGGATCTGGGTATAAAATTTGGTAGAAAATTCAAAGTTCAACCAACGCAGTGGAGCATCTATTCAAGTGTACCGTATTTCTTCGAACTACCCCCCGCGGTGTTTATTTTTTCAGAGTGGAAATTTTGAGGGGGGGGGGGGTAAACGAGGGGGGTATTATTTCGCCAGAATTTTTTTAGAAATCCCAGTACTAAATTGTTGTCTGTAACGTACACAGACGTCGAAAAATGCAACAAAAACCGCCACGTATAAGCCTCGATAGACTTATACAAGTACGCAGACGGTATATACCCTGTTCTTACGTAACACAGTCATTGTTTTTAACGTGTGTTCTGCGTTTCCCGGATCACAAACCGCATCACGTTCTCTATACAATAAATTTGGGGGGGGGGGTATTTAAAGGGGGGTTATCAATTCATAGTGTCCATTTTGATGGGGGGGGGGGGTATTTCGATGAAATACGGTATATGGTAATATTAGTGAGTGATGTTTGTTTACTGTTGAAATTTTCACTTGATTCCGTTTCTGTGATGGTATTTTTAACACAAGTAAATCTATTATCTCAACCAAACCAGACGGCAACAATTCTTGCAAATATTTATCATCACCCTTGCAGTTGTAGTTGTCCAGTTTACCGTACTATGCGTATTTATTTACGTTTTTACTGTAAATAGTATACTCTGATACCTAACTGTAAACATGAAAAAATTCTGGTGAAGTAATAGATCCCCTCGAAATACCGCCACCCTCAAATTACCCCCTCAAAATTCTCACTCTTAAAAATATACCCGCTGGGCGTATTTCGAGGAAATACGTAAATTAGGTTTTATGGAAATAGACACGAAATATGGAATAGACTACCGTATTTCCTCGAAATACCCCCAGGGTGTTATTTTTTCAGAATGGAAATTTTGAGGGGGGTATTTCGAGGGCGGGGGGCTTATTCGAGGGGGGGGGGGGTTATTATTTCGTCAGAAATTTTCGTGAAATTCATTGTAAGGAACACCCATTTACACACTTAAAACCGGTAATAAAGGTGACTAAATATGATAAATTGGGACATTCAACGTACATCGCTATACAAACTACCGTAAATCCTCGAATAAGTCCCCCGGGGAGTTATTTTTTCGTCAGAATATTCTGGAAAATAAGTATAAAAGTAAGTATAAAATAAGCAGGAAATAAGGATAAGACTGCATGTATAAGAGCATAATTTACGTCGCCATAGCAGGTAAAACATTCAAAATAGTTTATCGTTGCACGCTGCACTGCATTTGCATTCGGTGAATGACGCTATGCATTTGCGGCATCGATCAGAGGGGGAGTTATTCGAGGGGGGGGAGTTATTTTTTCCTCACGCTCACAACAGGGGGGAGTTATTCGAGGGGGGAGTTATTCGAGGGGGAGGACTTATTCGAGGATTTACGGTAGTTGGTATGCAAAATGGCAGCAATAAATACATCATGTACAGTGCATACATGATGTATTTATATCATTCCAGACGGGGGGTATTTCGAGCGGGTTTATTTTCTCCCCAGCTCGAAAACACCTGGTCGTATTTCGAGGGGGTGGGGGTTAATTCAAGGGGGTGGTATATCGAGGAAATACGGTATCTTACTGAATCCAAAAATTGCATCCAATGTGCGTTGGATTTGGTAGACCATTCAGATGAATGTACCTGTATATTTACATTTATGTGTACATAAGTAGACAAAAACGTGTACTGGATGGTCAGAATACAAATGGAAACTCCTTCTAAATGTCAAGTCATTCAGGCTTACTTTATGTTTCCTTAGGGTGTATTTATGACAGTAATCAGCCCTGCTTTCTTCGATCGGGCATTAGAGTTGTCAAAATATTTTAGAATTTATATGAAACGAAAACGTTGAGGTTTTCTTTAAAAAATGATTTTTCGAATATTTAACACATCACGCTTTGCGAACAAGTTTTTAGGAACCAAAAACGCAACTGCAGGGGCCAGTTCCGCAAATTGAGAAGTGAGAAGTAAATTCAGAAGAAAATTGGCAAAAGCGAAGGGAAATTACTTTTTGTTTTGATTTTTGTACTTCGCTTTTGCCAATTGTCTTGCGATTTCACTTCACTTTTGCCAATTTTCTTCTCAATTCACTTCGCATTTGCCATTTTATTTCTCACTTCTCAATTTGCGGAACTGGCACCATGTCTGATTCACAAGGCTATGCCCAATACAATCTTTACTTTGACATGAATTTTCGTTAAATAATATATATATTTCCCACCGACGCGTGGCCAGCTCCGATGAAACAAGTCATACCTATAATCTCATGAAATCCAGTTGGCCGGTTACATGCGAATAGGGATGGAAAAACGCCAGAAAAAATGGCGCAAAACGTCAGAGATCGATGGTTAGCGTTCCAAAAATGGGTGATTTTCGGAAAATATAGAGATTTTCCAATATAATTTCAGAAACACTCTCAAAATCAAAATATAGTTAAATCTTTCTGAACAAAAAAAAACATTGTGAATTTTCAAAATTTTCAAAAAATTTCTTATATTTAAAAAATAAAAAAAGTATCCCGACATTTTTGCAAGGCTATGAAATTGGGTTCGTCAAATACCAAACATTGGCGCCAATAAATCGGAGCATCAAGTGAGGACTGCGCCAAAAAAACATTGGGCCCAGTTCCAATTGCGCCATGGCGCGCCATAAATTTCATGGCGCCCTCCCATCACTTCACAAAAGCCATGTGCATTGCATGAATCAAACTCAAATGCGGGGCCGATACACGTTGCAGTGATTTATAATTAGTAGCTTGTCTAGTTTCGTGCCGCCCGGCCGCCATATTATTGAACATGTCATTGTGAGTGTGACAAGTGGGCACTCGTCACACGGCTGTGACAATGTGGAACTGAACCGATCACTTGTCACTGTGATGGATCGTGACTTGGACAAATAATGCTTTAAGGTCGGATAAATATTTTGATTTTTTTTTATCCAACCTAAAAAATATCACCCACATAAAACACACATTTGTGTCAATAATTAGTGTGTGTTGAATCATGCATTTATTTAAATGGTTCTACAACAGAACCAAAAACTCCACACAAATTATAGGCAAAGAAAACAAACCTGAATTTTCACCCAAAAAAACTGACCATTGAAAAACTCTTCCGCGCTGCTAATGGACTCTGATGTTGACTTTAATTCCCGGCGCGTGCGTGTTAATTTGCTTACACAGGTAATTGTGACCTGTTGACAATTCGCTGACAATGACAACTGGCTTTGGAGACAAGAGCTCAAAAGTAATGCGAGGGGCCAAGTTAAATTTGAATGTCAGGTGCTCGACAGTAAACTTAGATTTTTAGTGAACTCATAAATCAGCTTTGAATGCATTTGAGTTTACCAAAATGAGGTGTCGGTCAACTACAGTTGAGGGAGATTTTAAATAACTCATTCTGGTGAACCCAAATACGTTCAAACCTGATTTATGAGCACCCAATTTGAAATTGACTTCTTCTGTCTCAACAAGTGTGCAGCAACAATGCAAAAAATTAGCCAAGCTAATTTACAAATCAAACAATCATTTGTCAGCTCATTGTCAGCCAACCACTATTCCCTGTGTTTTGCCTGTGCGCATTTGCACGACATTCCTGTCAGTTTGAACACCCATTGTCCTAGTTTGGCGCCTGGTTTCCTTTTGAATTTTTCCAACATTTTGAGATTTCTCGCTTGAAGTGCTCGATTTGAATGAAGATTGACTGGCGCTGTGAATGGATGGGAAAAAGAATTGTTAGGGAATTTTTAAGGTTTATCCTTGAACAATACCCTCACAAAATCAGCAAAATCAGAGGGAAATGTAAAACACTTGATGGTGTTCAAGAAAACTGTCAAAATGTGACAGCTTATTGACAAAAAATTCTGAAATGATGCTGACAGCTCACTGACAGCAACACTGCTGCTTTTACAATGTGCCTGCATTTCGCTGACATATGCTGACAGTTTACTGACAACCATAAACCAATGTATGCCAACTTATTGTCAGCAAACTGTCAGTGTTTTACATTTCCCTGTGAATATTTGGAGGTGGTTGAACAATTCAAAAAAACACTTATTGTTGTAAAAGTCAATTTTGAACTGAAATAAATATGATAATATTCAAAGTGCAACGAACCTTGACATACGAACTTTGGTCTTTTTGCCAACTTTACTGTGGACAGGTGGATTGTTCATTTTTTGGCAGAAATTCTGCGGCTCCTTTGAAATTTTTCAATGTATTTGTGATAATAAAAAAATCTGGAAAAAATGCTAAGATATAAAATGGATTGAATGACATAAATATGGATGGAAATTTGTGTATTCCTCATTTACAAGGACAGAGTTATCTGCATTCACAGATGGTGAATTGACGGAAAATGATCTACCGTATTTTTTTGAATAAGTAAACCATGTAAATATAAACTGTTGGATTGGAAAAGCCCTTGAATAACTGTCACGTCTGACATGGATATTTATACTTGATAAATGTAAACTTAAGTAAAAAATTAATGTAAGGCCGCGTTTACACGGATTTTTTGTGACGACTCAACATCACTAAAAAGTTCAATTAATTGAGTAAAAAAGTTCCAAATTCATAAGAAAAAGTGGTCAATTGTAGATTCAACCGAGGCGAATATACATGTCAAATTGCAGAATCGTGTTTGTAGCTTAGGCCTATCGACGTTTGAAAAGAATTTGCTGTTGTCGGACAGGCTCCCCACAGCCAGCGACAACAGAAGAATTGTTTCAAACGTATATAGGTCTAAGCTACAAGCACAATTCTGCGATTTGACATGTATACCGTATTTCCTTGAAATACCCCCCCCCCCTTGAAATACCCCCCCCCCTCGAAATACCCCCCCTCAAAATGGACACTATGAACTTATAAACCCCCCCCCCCCTCGAAATACCCCCCCCCAAAATTTAGTGTATAGAGAACGTAAATGACAAAGGCTGCGGTTTGTCATCTCGACAATGCAGTACACACGTTAAAAACGATGACTCTGTTATGTGAGAACAGTGTTTGTACGTCTACACACTTATAAATGTCTTTAGAGTCTTATAAATGGCGATTTTTGTTGCATTTTTCGACGTCTGCGTACGTTTCAGACGACATTTTAGTACTGGGATTTCAAAAAATTTCTGGCGAAATAATAAACCCCCCCCTCGAAATACCCCCCCCCCTCGTTTAACCCCCCCCTCAAAATTCTCACTCTGAAACAATAAACCCCCCGGGGGTATTTCGAGGAAATACGGTATTCGCCTAGGTTGAATCTACAATTGACCACTTTTTCTCATGAATTTGGAACTTTTTTACTCAACTTATTGAACTTTTTAGTGATGTTGAGTCGTCACAAAAAATCCGTGTAAACACGGCCTAAGGAAATATAATATTTACGTATGGGTTAGGTGATCCATAAACATGCGCTTTCTCAGTATAAAAACAAGTTATTCTGAACCAAAATTAAGTCAAAAACAAACACGCGAATGGAACGATTGACACGCGAACTAAATGAGAAATAAATGAATTTTCAGTTCATTTGTTTTTCAATAAGGGTTTTAACGAAAAAATTATTCAGTTACTTTGTAATTGCGTCTCAAAGCCACTAAATAACTGCGTAGGTTAACATTTTTATTTTTTCCTGTGCATTTGGCACAATTCCAGCAGATTTGATCCTTGTATTGGAGAGCGCCCTTCCATTTATTTACTGGCAAAGTAACATAAAAAAGTGTATCTTCTATTGCACAACAAAAACAGTGCTCGTGAAGTGCACTGAAGTGGTCTGAAGTGATCACACTTCAGAGCGTGATCACGCCTGCCTGATCACCGATGGAATGCACTTCACCGACACTTCACGGATTTGCTTACTAAATTGTTTACATTTAAAAAATTGGAAATTCGTGAAGTGTGTTGAAGTGCCTGCGAGTGTCCGCGTGTGAAGACACTTCACCGCAGATCACGGCAGATCACCGGCACTGTTTTTTTTTGCTGTGAGGGAGACCCGCCTTTCTATCAGAACGAATACAGCATATACGGCATGCCAAAAATCGTTCATATCCTGTTGTTCAACTGAATCGGCCGTCAGAAAGACAATCAAAATTTGGATAAATAATTTTGTGACCACTGCTTTCCGCAATAAATGTCCGTATTTCAGTTCCACAAAATGAGAACTGAGAAGTGAATTGGCAAAAGCGAAGTAAAAAAATAACAAGTAATTTCTCTTCGCTTTCGCCATTTCACTTGTCAGTTCACGTGCCATTTCACTTCGCCTTTGCCATTTCACTTCTCATCTCTCATTTTGCCGAACTGGCACCAAGACAAACGTTGCCAACACAGTTACCAAAGTGACTCTAAACAGCGAAATAACGCAGGGAAAAAATGTCACAAAAATTAGGGTAGTCAATTGGAAAATGAATGGGGAATCAGTTTGAATGATGGTTTGTAATGTGATGTGCATGAAAATAATCTGATTTAATCTTGGATTTTGGAAGTAAACATTGAAATAGCGTGAATTGCATTGAAATAGGATTTAGAGCCGAGTCAAAGTTATACAAAGTTACAAAAAAGTTGCACAATGTTTCGGACACACTTTGAATTTTTCGGGAAATTGCACATCCCGTCAAGTATAAGCTGACAAACATTCAAGCGTAAAATGTCTGAACTAGCGAATATAAGAACTTGATATATATAAATGGATCAAATTTTGAAAATACAATGGTGTCATTTTGGTGAAAATAACAATGGTGTCATTTTTTTGACATAGAGATAAAGATTGCTATAATATTTGTTTATGACTAAACAGTTTCGATGTGGGCATGATGCAAATTTTCTTGGCATTACCATTTGAGCAGTAATAAATGATTATAAATGCTCATGAGTTATTGTAATGATAAAATATCGTGAACGACACTTTGCACATCTCACTTCTCGGCGCAGTGCCAGTCCCAGACCTTGTAAAATACCCTGTAAAATGTCAGTAGTCATCTAAAAGGCTCTGTAAAATGTTAAATGTCATGCAAAGTGTCAAAAGTCATGTAAACATACGTTTTCATTTTCCAGGCCTTTTTACATGACTTTTAACCCTTTGCATTACATTTGACATGCTACATGGTATTTTACATGACTTTTGAAATTTTACAGGGTCCGTTACTAGCCTCAGGTGTCATGTCACCTTGTTCAGTCCAAATAAAACCCCCGACACTTCAAACTTCTGCACGCATCCACTCACCAAATTCGAACAGGTTACCATTGACAGCATCGTGGCGGTGCGTCCTGACCGCGGCAGTACTGAGTATGACCTGGTGCCACTCTCAGACACTGTAAAATGTCATGTGAAATGTAAAATGTCGTGTAAAGTGGAAAAGGCATGTAAAATGAACTGGAATATGCATTGTAAAATGTCAATGTCATGCAAAGTGTCGAAAGTCATGTAAAATACCATGTAAAATGGCAAGCGACTGGTAAATGAAATAAAAGATAATTTTTGCCGTTTTACGGGACATTTTCATGACATTTGACAACTTGCATGACATTTGACATTTTTGGACATTTTTCATGAAGCTTGACACTTTGCATGAATTTTGACATTTTCCAAGGCATTTTACAATGTCTGGGAGTGACCCCTGTCCGGGCATGGCTGCACCCTTTCTGCCCCGCCTCCCCTTGTTGGCACCCCCAGCGCCAGCCATCCCGCCACCGATCTGGGGGGGGGGGGGTATTTTAGTATACCTATATGATTGAGTGAGGGGGAGTTTTGACTCGAACTGTTTAAGTGTGATGCATTACAACAATGTTTTTGTGTTACTTAGTGAATATTCAGTTGACACGAATTTACAATGTCAACTAGTGTGCGTGGGCCCATTGTGCTATTCACAAGCAAAACTTCAGACGCATCTCTCTGCTGCAGCTCACCTGCTGCACGATCTTGGCCAAGCTGATCTGCCTCTGCAACAAGGCCCTGGGAGCAGTCCCAGACCCTGTAAAATGCCCTGTGAAATGTGAAATGTCATGTAAAGAACCCTGTAAAAACGTAAAATGTCAACAGTCATGTAAAATGCCCTGCAAAACGACAAACGCGTTTGCCATTTTGTAGGGCATTTTACATGACTTTTTACACTTTGCAGGACATTTTACATTTTACAGGGCGTTTTACATGACATTTTACATTTCACAGAGTCTTTTACAAGGTCCAGAACTGGCACCTGGTGCCCGAGCTCAACCTTCGCCTGCTCCTCGCCACCGCTTTCGGGTCGATTTGCACTGACCGAATTTCATCGTTGGCCCCGCCCACAGTCTCCATTGGAATGGGCTCGGTGGTACTAGGGGTGGTTGTTGTCGCCAAGCCGCTTGAGCTGGGGGGTCGGGGGGTTGGGGGGTTCGATTTTTGTTTGTGGTAGATGTTGAAGGGTTTGGCTGTGATTAATTGTCTACCGATGTATTTATTGTAATGGAAAGGTGCCGTTCTATTTTTTTACCTGCCGTTCAATTTGAGGCTGAGAGAAAAAAACTGAAAATATCATGATAAGGTTCAAACTTTTAGCATCATTTTTTCGTTGGAAATTTGAATCTTAAGAAGTTTTATAAAACGAGATAGGGATTAGCGTGAGATGAGAACATTACTTTGAAACTTGAACTCCAACAATTATAACCCTACGAAGATTATACAAAAACAACAACTTTTCATCAGTGAAGTGTACCTCCCTATTCTAATATCCGATACATGGCTTAACTACACCATTAAAAAGTGTTTTTACATAGTTTTTTTGTTGCTGAACTAAATGAACACACACTCAGACTGCACTCGCTGAATCGCAGTTTGTTCTTTAATGGGCTACATTTTGAGCCAGGCAAACTTCTTTGCTTTCAAATTTCATAATACCGTAGTTCCTCTAATAGAACGACATACCTTCAATAGAACGCCACCTCCAATATAACGACAGGTAGAAACTACGTTGTAGGAGATCTAACATACAAAAAAATTAAAAATTGGTGGTGCTTTTTGTTTTTGTTTTGCACATTTTGTTTTGCTTGAATTGATGCCCTGAATTGAAGCTCATGTTTCATTAAACATACTAGGTGTGTTCAAATGAAAAATGTGTGACAACATTTGGTGCAAAAATACAATGGCAGCCTCCAATACAACGGCACCTCCATTAGAACGGCAGGTAAAAAGTTGACGGCGCCGTTCTATTAGAAAAAAATACGGTAGGTAAATATTTCCGCATGCACCTGGCACGTGTTTTCACCTTCTACTCCAATCCTACTCCAAAATGCATTGGTGCAAAGTGCAGTGGATCGCGTGTGAAATTGCGGTTTGATGGAAACGTATTTTTTAATGGGTGTCATAAAGAACTCATATTTCCGCTGTTCGTGTTAGATCCTGGGAATATAACAATTTTCTGCCGATGTACAATTTAACCCATTGCATGCACCAATTGGCTTTTCACCTTTCATTATTTTATTTCCAAGGGAACCTATGTTTTGTCCAGTTTTGAACAGATTTCTGCTTGTAAATACATACCTATGCAAAAGACCTAAACAAATTTACTGTAAATCGGAATTTAACATGTCTTTGGTCGGTGTCACACTCAAAAAAAATTCATGTACAACATTTGAAGTTGTCATTGCGTATTTTAGATTGGGGTGTCAAAAAGAAATCTAATGGAAAATAAGATTAACAATAATAATTCCACACCTTGAATAATTCCCCCTCAAGTCGTTCCCCCCTCGAAAAAGCCAGGGGAAAAAATAATTCCCCAGGGGAATTATTCGAGCAAATACGGTACTTACTGTACAATATCAAAACAGCTGAAACTACACAAGTAATTTGCAGAAAATTTGCAAACCCCAAAACGCAAAAAAAACCCACCCAAAAAGCACCAACCCCACACGTTTCCCGATCAAAGTAGTACTAGCCAATGAGCCGACATCCAATTTGGAGGAAACGCTCTGCGATGACGTCATTCCCCCACCGCTACCGTAATACACATTATGGTAGTTGTACGTGGGCGCCACTATTAGACTGGATATGGTAGTCACGTTTGCGGTCTGGTTTTTCTGCCGCGGGCTTTTTATTTGACCGGTGCTCAGTTTTCTAGCAGCTTCGTCGAAGGTTAGACGACTCATTGAACGGTTTGAGAGGCGTCTGAGGGAATTTTCGGGGGTTTTATGGTAGGTAGAAGATTTTACCCCGTTTTTAGTACTTACCGTATTTGCTGGAATAATTCCCATGGAAATTATTTTTCGTGAAACTTTATTATTGGGGGGAATTATTGGAGAGGGAATATTTTTTCCTCGCTCACGTTACAGGAGGAATTATTCGAGCAAACACTGTATTTGAGAGCTAATTTTGGTATTTTCTATTCCCTTCAAATAATTTTTGAGAAACGTTCCGAACCTACCTATTTAACAAATTTTCAAACTTCTTTCAACTTCAAACTTCTTCAAGTCCGGTTTAAAAACGTTCACGCTGAACAAAAAAGTAAACTTTCAGCGACCGGACCCACCTTTCATCAGTTGGCACACTGCCAGCACTTCCACCAGAACACTTCCTCAATCTCAACTTATTTTTGTCTTGATATTCGGAGTCATTAATTTCATCCACGGTATTTGGCACTTGCAATAAAGCACCAATTCTCTGCATTGAAATTGGATAGCCATCAGTGGCTGATGCAGATTTTCTCATATTTGTAGTCCACTGTTGTTTTTTGCCGGCCACTTTTTTGCTCTTTTTTTGCAAGGTGGGTAAGAAGGTACCTATTTACTTTTACTTGGATACACGGGTGTACAAAAACCTGGGTAAATCAACTTTTGTCGCACAAAAGTATCTGTATTCGCTTTTATGCAAAGTTGCTTTTATTGGTATACTGGGCGGCGGACCACAAAGTATGCGCCCAAAATTACTTATGTCTTGGTCGATAACGCGCGAGCAGGGTACTTATGTATGACTTTTGCAAAAAAAAGTTTTAAAGTTGAAACAGAAAAAAAGGCGGAGTCGAGTATAACAAACGTATATTTCGTGCCTGAAATTAATTTTTCAACAATTTTTATTTTATAAATGATGACGTCATGATGGAGTGTTTCATTCATAAAAATGCATAGCATGCAATCTAGTGCTTCTAAAAATAACCATGGATTTACACGCTGATAATAATAATTGGATTAACGCAATTGTAATGAATAGTGATTGATGAAAAAGTGGCATATTGTGAAGTGTGTTGTCTGCGTGCGTGTTACGTGATACCGCAGTTGTGTTATGACGTTATGTCATGTTACAAAAGTTATCAATAACAAGGAAATGAGCCATAGATATAAGATAGGATGAAATAAATGGGATAAATAGTGATATGTTTAGTAGAAAGCGACAAGTAAATTTGAAGCAGATAAGTAAAGTTCAACGTTACTTCAAGTAAAGTTCAAAGGACACTGCTTACTATGATCCTTACCGAAAATTTTTGGCGAATTAATACCCCCCTCGAAATACCCCCTCAAAATTTTCACACTGAAAAATAAACCCCCTGGGGGTATTTCGAGGGAATACGGTAGGTGAATACAAACAGAAGAAAGGCAAACCGTGCTGTTCCTTGTACACAATCGACTGGGACAGAGCGCCGCTGATTTTGCCCAGCAATGGCTGCTGGTGCGTGTGGTCCATCGTGTTCGTGTCGCCCTGCTAGGAAAGGCACAAAGAAAATACCGTATTTGCTTGAATAGTTCCCCTCTTGAATAACCCCCCCCCCTCGAATAACCCCCCTCCTGTAAGACATGTGAGAAAAAAATTATTCCCCCTTGAATAATTCCCCCTTAAGAGATATGATCAATTGGTTGTGCCTAATTTTAACAAAAATGGCACGTTATTGTGTTAATGATGCACATTTCATGAACTGACTTGATCGAAACATGCTCGAAAATTTTGATGAAATGATAATACCCCCTCGAATAGTTCCACCCTCTAATAGTCTGAGGAAATAATAGTTCCCCATGGGGATTATTCAAACAAATACGGTACATGAACTCAAAAGGACATTTTTGGGCTTTTTTCCGTATTTTTGGCTTTTTTTCACCCGTTTCTCACTTCTATGCCATGAAAAACTACATAAACGCCTATCAGAAATACATTTTCTTACTCAAGTAATTTCAAAAAGTATACATTAAAGCGAGTACAAGTACTTTTTACTACTTTTACTTTTGTACAAGTAAATACAAGTGCAACCTAACCTGTACACCAGACCTTCTCCTAACACCGCCACCTTCCCCATGGGCATAGTGTGGTATGTCCAGCGGCACTCCCAGACCCTGTAAAAAGCCCTGGAAAATGTAGAAGAACTTGCAAAATGTCATGTGTAAAGTGTATAACGACACTGTAAAGTGTCAAATGTCATGTAAAAACTTTGTAAAATATACAAATCTTATTCTAAAGTACACGAGTACAGGTTGACGTTAACATAAGATTTGGATACAAAAACATAATATTTACCAAATATTAACTTTTGGACACTTTACATGGGTCAGCCTATTACGCACATAAACCCGGCACGCACATACGCCCATTACGCACATAGTGAAACCCCAGCACTTACATAGGCCCGGTACGCACATAACTCGCACTATGTGCGAGCCGGGCCTATGTGCATGCCGGGTTTATGTGTGTATAACGGGCGTACGTACGCGACAGGTGGGGGATTTGGGGTGTGTGACTGGCTGTGTGTGTGATGGGGCTGGCTGCCTCAAACACAAAGGGCTGAGAACGTGTAGTGATAACAGAAAACATGTCTAGCCTTTTGTATTGGTTTTTAACTTTTTGCAGTTGACGTAGCAGTCAATGAGACAATACATTGAATTTTATATGGCATTTTCAATTTATGAAAATGTATTGTCATTTGACTGCTGGTCAACTGCAAAAAATCAAAAATTCGATCGAAATTTCGATCAAAATTTCGATTCGAAAAAAATCGACACGCACATATGCCCATTACGCACATAAACCGGCACGCACATAGACCCGGCTCGCAGATAGCACCGGTTATGTCCGTACCGGGCCTATGTGCGTGCCGGGTTTCATCATGTGCGTAACGGCCGTGTGTCGGGTTTATGTGAGTAACAGTGCACCCTCCTTTCACCTGACACATGACAGTTTACAAGGTTTTTCACATGACACCTGACATTACAGTGTCTTTTACATTTCCCAGTTCGTTCTCCAGACTCTGCGAGTGCCACCAGATGTTTATGGCCGTGCACGTGTACGTGGAGGTGGGCAGCGGCCGCGCCGCCACCCGCACCGGCCAACAAAGAGAGTGAATGGGATGGGCGGATAAGGTTGTGGAGTTACGTTGATGTGTTTGTGGCTACAGCGTTTAGATGGGTAGAATGTCAACGTTACCTTATTCTATTGAATACACTAGCTAGCTGGAATATAGAGATGTGATGAAATGTGTAGCGTGAAGATGTCAGATTGATTTGGAGTGTAATTGGAAGTGAATTGGTTTTCTGAAGTTTGCGGTTTTTACCCACTTCACCTGTCTGTGAGTCTGTTTTATTAGCTTCACCTCATTCGATATTCGAAAAGTCATTTTTTAACACTTAAAATGATAAACACGTTAATGTTTTTTATCCAGAGGTTTGCATTGTTATAGCTGGGTACTCAAATACAGTTATGAATACAGCATCCAAAAGTACAGTACTTTTGCAACTCCGGAAAATAGCGCACATGTGTATTGTGCGGCCTCCTCACGTGTATGGGCATTATCACCTATTAGTTGTGGCCGCTTTGCAAATTGAAGATATTTATAATTGATGGATTACGGTACAGTTAGAAATACAATGCTGTTTTGAAAGAATGGGAAATATTTCAAAGTGCTACGGAACTACACGAATATACCCACGGTGTGAAAAGTGCTAAATTTCCATGAAATTTATGGGATAAAAGGTGATAAATTATGCCATTGAGATTAAGCTCTAGCTGGATGTTTTGCTTAAGGTAAAAAGCCGATTAATTCAAAGCATTAAAATAAATAATTATTTTTTCACATCTGTTCCGCATTGCGTTAAACGACAGCAGAAAGAGTGAATAGATTTTAGCAAAATGGGATATTAGCATAGGTAGATATGAATTGTCAACAGAAAATGGTTAAAGTGGCTAAATGGCAATATTGCAAGAAAACTACTTACGTTTACATTACGTTAGCTATGTTGCCACGCACACTAGTTTACTAGTAGAAGTAAACTCAATTTCTGTGCTC
Source organism: Sphaerolaimus hirsutus (assembly GCA_964036195.1). NCBI lineage: Eukaryota > Metazoa > Nematoda > Chromadorea > Monhysterida > Sphaerolaimidae > Sphaerolaimus > Sphaerolaimus hirsutus. The sequence goes on along the minus strand of OZ038453.1, from coordinate 20,739,411 downwards.
ATAAATTAGCTTTGAACCTACTTGAGTTTATCAGAATGAGTTATTTTCAACCTTCGTCAACTAGCAGTTGACACACACCTCATTTCGGTAAACTCAAATGCGTTCAAAACCGATTTATGAGTTTACAGTCAGTATACTAGTGTGCGCAGCGCCTATACATCACTTATGTCATGAACAATTACTGCACATACACATAGATAAATATTTACATTATGGTGGAATATTTTTAGAAACCATGCACTAAATAATGTAATCATTCGATTAAGTTAACTATTCGATGCAGTGCTGCGTTCATATTTGAAATTTTGTTGTCTCTAAGCTTTTTGTTACAACATTACCGTATAAGTACCGTATAAAATTGAATGTAGTTATGAAGTTCCACTTAAATTATACCCCAATGTGCCAGGAACAAACTGAAAGACTGAAAAGAACAAATGAAAGAAAATGTCAATTTGTAGTGCTTGATATCACTGGAAAGTTTGTGGAGTACAATCAAAAAGAAAAATACAAGTCAAACATTGACACAACTGGATTATTTTTACTCCCAGTAGTATGACAACAATTGATGGAACTTCATGCAGTCGGAAAACATACTTTTTATTATGTGAATTATTTACTCAGTTACTTAAGTGAGAAGAGTGAATTGGGAAAAAGGTAAATTTCGGCATTTATTTACATAAATATGTCGTTTAATGTGTGAATTATTAGTGAAAAAAATAATTGGTGTGGGATAGATATATTTAATCAAATACTAAACTGTCAATTGATAAAGTGGGTAATTTTGCACATAAACAATAAGCAAGCAAAATAAGTCACAAATGAATGGAATAAAGACGAAAAAAAGTCGAAAATAACCTCAAAAACAAACATCTCCCTCAAACACCCCCCCCCCCCAAACCAACTCCCATGCTGCACCATTCCATCATGATCCACAATACCACATTCATGTTCATCGTGTTGTCCATGACTGGGTCCGGCGTCATCTCCGCCACCGACTAAAGCGATTTGGGGCATGGTTCTCAAACCTAATAAAGCCTCCGCCCTGCCAGCCGCTTCTAGAACGTTGATCTTTTTGATCATGCCTAAGTTTGTGCCGCGCTGTCGCTTTTTCATTTTTAGGGAAGTTTTGGGAGGTTTTTAGGTTTTGGAGTAGTAATGAACAGGGGGGACTTCCAGAGCCTGTAAAATGTCCTGTAAAATGCCACATGCCATGCAAAGTGTCAAAAGTCATGTAAAATGCCGTGGAAAATGGCGAAGGTAAAATACGTTTGTCATTTTTCAGGCCACTTTACGTTACTTTTGACACTTTGGATGAAATTTAACATTTCCAGGTCATTTTACAAAGACTGGAAGTGGCACCAGGTTTTTTCGTCTGAATTTTCAGTAAATTCTGCCCAACTTTCAGTGTTAAATCAATGTGAAAATGTTATCTGCAATGGAGAAGTCTCGATTACACGTGTTTGCACAAAAGTGAAGTTGCATAGCATTTGAAAATGGGTCATAAAATGCATGGAACCGAGACCCTGATAAGCATAACAAATGCATTGAATTGCCACTGCGGGGGTTAAAATGTTCAATTTATTCCACTTTCTAGACGAGTTGTTCCTTGCTGAGCGATGGTGACAGATGATGCGAACAGAGAGTTTTGAATTCTCAGTCATTTTTGTAAATTTTGAGAGAGTCTAAATTGGTTAGTGAACTTGTAAATTGTGTAAAAAATTTGGTAAGCTCAAGCACTGCAAAAAGATTCCATCTGGACATTTCAATTGATTCGTCATGGGAAAGTCTGTCAAAACATTTCAATGCATTTACAATTTTTGATTTTGCCTTTGATTTTTTGTAGGTAATGGCTGATTAAAAAGAAAATATTACAATGGAACTTCCGATGCCTTTTGACAAAAAAGTTGCGCACTTCAATGAAGTGTGCAAACTTCAAAGTTATAATAGCAACATTCATGTGACAAAGTGACCGCTTATAGTAAAAATGCAATCAATCCAATGTCACCGGGCTGCCACATACACCATCTAAAATGTGCAATGCAATTCAATTCCAACGAAACTATTCATACAGATCGTGACAAAAGTATTGTCACATCCAATCGAGCTCAACAACCTGAATCTGTAACAAGACTTTTGACAGTAGCTACAGACGCCCGCAGCGACATGCCGAATGCACGTTTGGTCATTCATTTCCGCACGCGCGCGCGGTCAGACCATTTTGCACACGCGCGAGGAACAAAAATGCTTTCTCGCGGGTTCCCCGGGGAGGGAAATCTAAGTAACTACCGTAATTTATTGAATAAGGACCCAGTGGGCGATAATAAATGGTTTGAGGCATGGGGGATTTTTTATTCAATTTTGAAAACAATTGACACAAAGGGCATGTGAAAATGGATACAGAAATACTACCCTATTATACTCGGCGGACCACATGCTATGCGTTTTTCTGAAGGAAACACTCCATCGTTAAAAAAAGTAAAAATTGTTCCAGCAAAAAGGCATTTGTCGTTTCTACGTGGCTCCGCCTTTTTTTATCTTTTCATATTTTTATTTTTGTGAAAGTGGGTACATAAGTATTCTGATCGCGCGTTATCGACTGACATAAGTAATTTTAGGCGCACACTTTGCGGTCCGTCGAGTATACTAAACACATAAATACAAAAAGTTTTTTTCTGTACCCATCCATTATATCCATCCATCCAGACTTATTTTGAACGTCCTCTTGGAAGGAACATAATAAATATGTAAGCTAAACCATTATTTACAAGGTTCAAAAATGCTGAATAATCGACTCTTATTTACATACAACTACTTAGACATAAAGAAAAAAGTCTTATTCCGAAGATTACTGTATTACTACAGTATCCACACGGTTCATGTCCAATTTAGGAAACTCAGAAATTCCCTCTTACAGCCGGCAACAATTGAATTCATTTCATTTCTGAGAATGACACTTTTGCATTTGGGCAAATGAAATAAAAGAAATGGTTATTTTCATTTTTATAAACAAAGTGAAAAATATGGAAATGCATCCACATAAATAGTGAACTGATGGTGTTTTTGTATTTTTGTGTGAACACAGCTGAACAAAGTTGAGAAATTGAATGTTTGATTGAAACACTAAACCATGTCAATGGTGAAAGGGATTTGTTTAAATACACTGCACCTTTAGATATTAAATCTGTCTAATTTAGATAATTACCTGCTCAAACTGTGTGTATGAAGGGTTTTGCGGTAATTCCATGTGAAATCCTGGAAATTAGTGACAACATGATATTAATTTAACATGTCCATTTAACATGCAACGATATCACTCCACAAATACTGCAGTTTTCGGGGAGGGGTTTTGTGTTGAGTTGTGTTGTTGTTGTGTCATATCAGTTTTGATTGACTTTGCCCCGAATTTCCCATGTGAAAAATAATCAGTGCACAAGAATTTGGCTTGCCATTTAAAAACACCCAATTTGAACATCCATTTGCACAGCTCAAACGAAAACACTTCCAGCCCACATTATAAACTTCAAGACCCCAAACTAAAAAATTCTTGACAATAGACCCACTACATCAAAGGTCACTGCTAGATGAAAACTGTACAAAATTGCATGTGACCAAACATGCAGATGCATTTCATGAAACTTGACATGACATTTCCCTGAAATCAACTCAAAACTGTTGATTGATATTTATAGTAGCACATGCTGCAGCATACAGCATGAAATGCATGCATTACATAACTTTTGAGAAGTGAAAATTCACTGTTTACAATAGTATTTATGCACATGTACATATTTATGCCACACAGCTGCAAGATTGTGTAAAATTCCATGTTCCCTAAGTCATTGGGTATCGAGTGTTAATAGAAAACTCATGTTCACAGAAACATATTGAAATGTAGTTTATTTACAGTGAAATGAATATTTGTATGTGACACAAAAACACGATTTTTACACAGGCATAAAAAACCTTATTTACAGCAAACATTTAGGTGGCACCCATATATCCAGCCATTTAAACTATTTAATCTAATCTCTGAAGGTGCAGCTCAATTGAATTTGTCTATCTGAACCTAAATTGGAAAAACATTAAAAACCATGTGACAGTATTTTTGAACACATCTGTGTCAATGTAAATAGTGATTAAAAATGCATTCTTTATTTATACTTCTACTTTACATGGTGGCCCAATTGATTGGCATAGTTCTTGGCCAGGAGCCAAATTTGACTGGATTTTTGACACCAGATGAATGCTACCAGAGATTCGATGACAGACATGTCTATTGTGTGGAACCGATGCAGGTTAGATGTTGATAAACAGTGTTTTAATGATAGTAGTTAAACATATAGAGTTATGTGAAAGCAGTGGCGCTTGGTGCCAAAATTATGGAGATTTTCAACTGTAAAACCAGGGCCCAGATTTTATCAGGAAGGCAGGCGCCAATGAAATAATAAAACAATGTGAACTTTCAAGTTCCCACTTTTAAATCTAGGTACTTCTCTTCAAATTTTTACTTATAATACCACTTCTCACTTTACTTAGCTTTTAACTTTTCACGTCTCACATTTTCTTTTACTTTTCCACTTGCTGAATTGACCCAACCGTTGCTAAAATACAAGTATGAAAACCAAAACTATGAAAAATATGAAATTATAAAACTAATATTCCACATAAATATGAGTAATGTCTAAAAGCGACTGACTACCGTATTTTTTCTATGTAATAGAAGGGAATACCTCCAATAAAGGGTGCGTTTCCTTTTGTGTATTTGTGCTCTTTAGAACAATAGAAAGGCAAATAGAAATGCAACAGAATAGGCCAATAGAAATGAACCTCCAATAGAACGGCCGTTTAAAAAAAAGTTGACGAGAAAAATAGAACGGCGCTCTATTAGAAGAAATACGGTAGTTGTCAACCAAGCCATAACTCGTCACCATATTTTGGTACCACAAAATTATCACTAATTCCACATTTTCCACACGGTACTCAACTCAATTTCCCAAAAAAACCCAAACTCAACCCCCCCCCCCCATCACAGTCCCTAGCCGACAACATCCTAGAATTGGACTGTTTAGCAGCGTGTCTTCTCCCAGAGTGCCGCATGGTGCAGTACGATTACGTGGAAATGAAGTGCGATTTGTTTGATAGGTACTACGTGGTGCCGCACTCGAAGTGGGACCCCAGGTTGGACAGGGGTGACGGTTTAGAGGGGGGTGACGGTTTAGATGGGGTGACGGTTTAATGGGGGGGTGCAGTTTTGGGGGAAACTGGGATAATCGCCGGTGAGTAGTAGAGTTCACGAACAAGGTTTTTTGAACGGGGGTCAATTCAGTTTCACAAGTGGAGACGTAAATGATCATTGTAGCAGTGAAATGTCAAGTAAAAAGGTATAAAAACACGAAGTTTATCTAGATCTTACTATTTACCTATCAGTTCACTTCTCAAGTTATTTGTTCACTTCTCGACTTTGCGGAATTGGCACCTGGTCGATGGCAAAAGTATTTCGGTGGTAATTCGCGTAAATGAGCACTTAGATCATAGGACACAAAGCAGGGGTCTCCAAGATTTTGGCCCTCGCGGGGGCTGGATAGATAGCAAATCGCTCCTCCGGAGGGATAGATAGCTGGAAAAATTTCTGGGGGGGGGCTGGAGGGGGGCTTGGGGGGGGGGCTCGCGGGGGCAAAATATATAGGCTTTTTCAATGCATAGAAGGCGGAAAGGGGAAAAATCGCTGATAATCGGTTAAAAGTGGCCAAAAGTAGGTTTAAAATGGCTAAAAACAGGCATATAACCATGCATATAGCCGGAGAACACGATCTTGAAGGTGAAAAACTATAAAAAGGTGCGAAAACTGGTGATTTTTAGCGAAAATTGGGGCAAAATTTCTCAAAAACCACTCCAGATAGATAGATAGCTGAGCGATTTGGGGGGGGGGGGTCTTTGGGGGTACTAGCCAAAAAATTTTGCCTCGGGATAGATAGATAGCTGAGCGGCCTCGGGGATAGATAGATAGCTGGCGGATTTGGGGGGGCAGCCCCCCCCCTAGGACACCCCTGACACAAAGTGCATGGACTTGTAAAGTTTCCGAGAAATAAGCTATACGAAATTAAACCGCAGCAAAATCCAAGGCCCAGCCACACATTTTTGGAAGAAAAAATCGATTAAAAAATCGCTTGCCAACCCTAGACACCCACACAACCCTCAATCAAAACCCCAAACAACAACTTCTCAAACCCAAACTTAATCTCACAGATTCATCACGCCCCAGCCCTGGCCGTGGCCCCGGGACCCCCGAGTGGACTACCCCACCACCCCCGACCCGCGCAGCTGCCCCGGTCGCAATTCTGACACTTTGTAAAGTGACAAGGCAAGTGTCAAGTGGGTAAAGTGTAAGTGGTAAGTGTCCAGACTAGGGAGTGTCGGAATTGACATCAGAGAGCGATTGTAAACACCCAATTAAAGCGTATTTGGGCATAATGTGCACAGTAGTTTTCGGCCTAAAATTCGAAAACTCGCAAATCGACTCTGGACGCAATTGAGTTTTCTCGAATGAAGGATCCGTCAACTACAGTTGACGGAGATTAAAAATCACCCACTCTAAAAACGAGAAACGCTTACGATGAAATTTCAAAATACACTATTCCATTTTTTTCCAAATTTCAATATTTCCTAGTGAATATGCACTGAAAATTTCAGCTGCTGTTTTTCAAAAATCGCCTACAGAAAAGGTCACAAATTCAGGCCATCCCTTAAACTTTTCACACATTTACTCGTGATTTTTCGTCCGACTTGACGTTAGGGTTGGGACGATATGACTTTTCGATATCGATATTCGATATTTCTTTCTGAAACTCGATATTCGATATCGATACGACATGGACTCTGGATATTCGATATCGATATTCGATATGAAAATATGCTCGATATTCAATATCAATATTTCGATATTTTCGATATTTTAGTACAGCGGGGCATATTGTACTTCCATTTGGACACAAACATGGTTAATCATCTTTTTAAATGAGGCGCACAACAGTTAAAATGAGATAATGAAATAAAAACAGGATGAATAAAATAATATCAGATAAAAATTATTAAGCAAACACTTACAGGTCATACCTGTGACCAAGGACGTAGCCAGGGGGGGGCGGGGGGGGCGGCCGCCCCCCCCCTCTTCCCGGGCCGGACCAAAAAATGTGCCAGAAATGGCACTTTCAGACGACGATTTTGTCGACAGTTTGAAAAATTTTTGCGCGCAAGCGCGCATTCCCTTCACAACATATCTTTTTGGCTGACCAGTCTCCGCGGCCTAAAAGCCAGTGAAAATGGACCCTATTTCTGTCCATGTCGCTGTATATGCCTGTAAAATACAGACGTATACTGCTGTTTTGGCGCCAATGCCAACGCCAGTGGCGCCATGGCGTGGGGCCTACGAATGGCGCCAGCGCCATGGCGCCATTCCCTTACTACGGGGGTAAAATTTTAGGGGGGGGGGGGCGCCGCCCCCCCCGTTCACCGGGCTCTGTATACAATCCGCCCCCCCCGCTCAAAAATCCTGGCTACGTCCCTGCCTGTGACTAGGGGTGGCTGGCTTTTTTATTTTAGGTTGGTATTTTTAAAAAAACAGCCAAATTTTTTAGCCACACTGCCATGCAAAGGTTTGGTGAAACAGTTTCCTTGTGATGCAGTTTGCTGTGTTAAGATCCTATATTTTGTTAAGATGTGTATACATCCCTTGATATCCTACTTTTGATAGCTCAATGTGAAAATGACATTTATGGCATTTATATGATATATTTCTTTGTGCATTTATAAGCATACATGTGTTTGGCTGCAGCGTCCACTTTTTGTTGGCTACAGCCATTTTTTAACGATCAAAAATACCTCAAAAAGAAAACAAGAAGATCGAAAAATATCGGCAAAATGGTCGATATTCGATATTTTTTCAAAATTTTCGATATCGATATTCGATATGAAAAAGTGGCCGATATCCGATATTCGATACGATATATCGTCCCAACCCTACTTGACGTGCCACAGAAAAAGCAAATAGACGATTGATTCACTGGTTGAAACTCGGCACCAAACTTGACACTTCCCACCACACTTGACACTTTCACGTCACTTGACAAAGTTTGGAATTGCCCCCAGATGGACCGGGAACCGGGATTGTGCTAATCGAATACGGCTACAGACTCTACACTCACACAATGTGCAATGGGAACGGCATAACTAAATTGGCAGCGAGCCAAGTGAAGAGACGCAGGAGGAATGTTTGATTGCGTTGATGAGTGATTGGTGATTGATACGTACTTTTGGGACATTAAATAGATTGATTGATAGATGCGTTTGAGAAGAGGTTGCAGCGTATAAAGTTGTGACAATTGTCTACCCAATTGACAAGTTATATCAAGTGGCAAGTGTCAAAGCTAACTCGAGTGACAAGCGCTTAGTTATAAAAGTAACATATGTATCGCCCAAGAGAAAACTGGTGCCGTTTGAATTGAACCCCAATGCCATATATTGCCGAATGACTTACACCTTTAAGTGAACCATGGAAATTCAAATCACTTGTCGATCAATGACAAAACACATGGTTCATTTACACCCAAAATTCAACAGAAAGCAAAACTGCATGGAAACAACAAAACAACGAACGAGTTCACTTTTTAACTCATATTTCTCACGATTTCACCCAATTCGATCAGATGTTTGATGGGTAGAGCATCTGAAAAAAAGAAAACTTGAAAATTGAATGTGCGTAAAATTATTTAAAAAACGCCAGTTAAGCCTAAGTTCTTATCCGGGACATGTAATGGTATCGGCGCTACGGACACTGGAAAATTTGTTTGCGCGTGAACAATTTTAGATGTGGTATTATAAACATCAAAAAATGAAGACTACCAAGAAGGAACTATCGAAAAATGACTTTCTTTCAAAAAATATTTTGGAATTTTTGAAGAAAAACAAACAAATGTTTTGATAACATCATTTCCGGACCGGTAGAACCAGAATCGCCAGCGGGTGCAGCGTTATAAACGGCCCTCACACACAATAGTTGATATAAAAATCCGTGTCTACTAAATTCAACCAAATTTTTGGTTAATCATGTGATTTAAACTTTCATATGTGATAGATTTTAGTTAATTTTATATCGTGACACTTTATTTTCATTGTTTTTGTCAAGTGTGATTTTTAATTGTGGTGATTAGATGACATTCAGTTGACCGTCAATTTGGTGTGTCGAAATAGACCATAGATGAAACCGAAATTTTTTCCGCGCGCGAACGGTTTAATCAAAGCTATGGAAAAATTTAAGATGAATAAACATCCCACCCTGACCACCCCCCAACAACCAAATTGAATCCAAAAAGTACTCACCACCCTAATTCTATTTCCCATAGCCTTTGGGGGCAAATTCCTGCGGAACTTAGCCCTCACGGAACCGACATTTCCATGGGGCCTGGTGATTTTGCCCCAAATGGCACGCACGCGCGTTTTCTTGTCCCGGCCAGGGCACTTGGTGAGTCTGGGGGGAAAAGTGGGGTTGTGATTTTGTGGGGTGGGCGTGAGAGTTACCCCACCCATGCTACAGCTATCTATTATCACAGACGCTGTTTTTTGGTAGAAATTTTTGGCTACAATCCCTGACCCCTCCCCCAAATCGAAAAATCGCGTGTCTTTGAACAAATTTTACCCCAATTTTCACTTGTGATCCTGATCTTACATGGGGGGTGGGTGCCATCTATCAAAGCCCCAGACCACTCAGCTATTTGGATCAATCTTTCCCGAGGCAACAATTTTGGCTACTACCATACGAACCCCCACCCCCAAATCGACCAGCTATCTGTCTATCGATCTACCTATCTGGAGGAGCGCTTTACTATCTATCTGACCGCAACAAGGGTCACAATCTATAAAACCCCTGTTCTCCACTCTTAACCCCGATCCCAACGTCGCACTTAAAACCTCACTTCCCACCTGCCGCCCAAAAACGACCGGAAAAAAATCTTTTAACCCCACCCTAAACGCACTGTTTCGCCTTGTACATGTACACGCACTTTTTGCCGACATAAAACCTGGCCGCATTTATATCGTGCACATTTTCCAATTTTATCAGCGCAGTGTGCTCCCTTTGATTACGCAGCGCCCTTTTGTAGCCGGTGAAAACTCCGCGGACGTAGAGGCTGAAAAATGCAAAAATTTAAGTGGTTTTCAAAGGGTGGTTGGGGAAGGACAGCAGGGGGTAGGAAAAGGGGGGTTACAACCCCCCAAACCGCCCAGCTATCTATCTATCCCGGAGGCCGCTCAGCTAAATATCTATACTTCCGGAGGCAACATTTTTGGCTACTATCCACTAATCGGTTTTTAGTACTAATGTACGTATATACCCATTTTAAGCCATTTTTCACCTACTTTTTAGCGATTTTTCTCCCTTTTCTTTCTTATACACCTTGAAAAAGCCTATATATCGAACCCCCCACAATACCCCTGAAGGAAAGAATGAACTTTATTTGGAACCTTAGTGAACTTTTCGTGTATTTTTGCACATTTACAATAGCGAATGTGATGCCGCTAAACAGCCAATGTGCCTACACACACCAGATTTCAACCGAAATTTCGAAAACTCATAAATCAAGACTTGAGTGAGTTTCCTACAACGAGCTGTCAGTCAACTCACTACAGTTGACGGAGATAAAAAATGACTCATTCTCGAAAACTCAAAAGCGTTCAAAGATGATCTATGAGTTTTCGAAATTTCGGTTGGAAACAACTGTGCGCTGGCACGATTTATCGTATTTAAAAATCATCTAATTAAAATATGAAAACCGGCTAACCGGCCACGTTTCGGATCGTTCACGCCCATTTCGATATAAAATGCGTTTTAAATCAACAGTAAATGTAAATAACTCTCCTGCGCGTTTTAACGAGTTTTAACGTTCTGTTGAAAAGTAAAAACAAACGGCAAAATGAATTTTTCTTCAATTTTTATTTTTATTTTGTTTTATTTTATTTGGATACCAACGGTGTTGGAGTAACAGATACAATTTGTGCGATTTGTAAACACATTAAACACTCGATTAAACAGTATGAGAAACTTTAGGTTTTTCGGGTGGTTTTTGTAAAAATTGAGCGGTATTTTAAACTTTAACTACGAATCAAATCAACTTATTCAAATGGAATCGATGATTTTTAAATCCTAAAACATTAATTGCTTAAAGTACCCGAAAAATAATCTAAGCAACAATGTGTACAAACTGCTACCGACGAGGCACTCTTGCTGAAACCATTGCAGCACTTTGCAAAGTGACAAGGAGTGAATGCAAGTAAGTGGTAAGTAAGTGTGTTAACTGTTAAGCGATAAGTTGTATTTTATCTGATACGTAAAGTGATTCTAAGTGATGAGCAACAAATTCTCGCCACTGCTAATGAATTCACGTCGCACTTTCCGTCACTAATCATAGTTCTTGTAACAGAACAGCATACCCTCCAATAGAAGGGCACATCAAATAGAACGGCAGGTTTTGGCACTTTTTTCACACACGAAAAAATCAGAACGGCATCTCCAATAGACCGAAAGGTTAAAATTATGTTGGAAGAGTGCCAAAACGCAAAAATATTTGAAAAAATGGCGTTGAGAACATCCAGGGTGCTGAAGAATTGAAACCCCCACATAGTTTCCCTCAGTGGGTGGCCGGCACGTGTTTGACATTAGAAATAATAGAAAAAACACTTTTATTCAGGAAACTCTTGGTTCTCTATTTATATTTACCTATTTTTGACATCATTCTACGCAGTCATCCCATAACTGCAATAAATACAATAACTTAAATTCTCAAATAAATTCCCAGTTTCTACGCCTGATCCAAACATTATATGAGAAATCAAAAACGACTGTTTTTGCTACATGTTTGTGTTCAAAATTTGCGGGAATATCCCGTGAAAACTTTGCACTAGTAATGGAAAGCCACCACAAAAATGAAAAAGTACCAATTGACGCACACACCAGTTGACACGTGTGTCGTGTGTCAACTGGTCTGTGTCAACTCAGATTTCGGCTTCACGTTTCGCAGAGCGATGTGCAAATGCACACGCGGCAATGTTGCAAAAATAAAAACATCTTACGGCAATGCATTGGAAGATCACTGTGCGACACGTGAAGCTGAAATCCGAGTTGACACACACCAGTTGACACACGTGTGTGGGCGGCCAATCAGTGATGTCCAGTAGGGTGTCAACTTTCCGTTTTCCATTTCCGCTTTCCAGAGGCAAATTTTTTCCGTTTCCGTTTCACAGCTGCTCAAATTTTTCCCATTTCCGTTTCCGTTTTTCCGGCTCATTTTGCGTTTTCTGGCTAAATTTTCAGTTTTTCCAGCTTTTTTCCATTTTCCAGCTAAATTGTCTGTTTTTCTGACTTTTTTCATTTTCCAGCTAAATTTTCTGTTTTTCCACCTCATTTTCCCTTACAGATGAATTTTCTGTTTTCTTTTCCAACCAAACTGGTCAACATTCATGTAGGTTCTCAATTATGTGCATTTTTTTCCAGTTACTGGCAAAATTTCAGCAAATGTTTTCCGTTTCCTGGCTAAATTTCAGCAATTTTTTTTCAGTTTCCGGCAGAATTGTAGCAGAATTTTTACGTTTCCGTTTTCTGGCCTACCATTTTTCCGTTTTCCGTTTTCCGGCAAGAGCAAAAAAATTTCCGTTTCCGTTTTCCGGCAAGAGCAAAAAAAATTTCCGTTTCCGTTTTCCATAAAAAGTTTTTGTTGACACGCTAATTTCCAGCGGGCTTTCCCGTTGTTTTTCCACCAGTGAAATGGCGCCATCGCATCACCATTTGCGGCGGTAAAAACCGACATACGGAAAGCATGAAATTTGCACAAAACGCTAATGGATTCACGTTGTGCGCAAAAAGGTATGGAAAAGGATGTGCTGCTAAATCTTTGAATTGAGTAAATAAATAAAGTTTGACACAAAGGACAATTATGTACCTATTATGACATATTTTTTGAGGGAGTGCGTAAAATGTTTGGACATATTTTTCCGTCAAAATGGGCATGTGAACTGTCAATTAATGAAACATGAAAACATTAGTGAGAAACTATTGCTGTCTTATTTCTTCAACAATCATTATTTCACTGACATTTTTCGTGCAAAAAATCGAATGCGGTCTGAATAAACATGAATTGCACCCGGAATTGCAAGAGGAAATCGATAGACAGGGGTCATTTTTTTCTGATCTTCAGCCGGGTGTCAAGCTTTTCCTGTCAAGAAGGGGAATGAATTACTTAACTGCGGCAGCGTCCAGAGTTTTGCAGGATAATATCAAAAAGGTGTGTGATTTTTTTTGTGTTTTGCCCAGCGATCCCTGCTGCGTATCTATATCAGTGCGAATCTGTGTCATTGTGTATCTGTATCATTGCGTATCTCAGTGGGATTGCGAAAATTTGCTGACACTCACCAGCTACAAGACGTTTTGATCAGAGCAAATATTTTAATTTTACACTATCACAATTGTGTAAACAATGCTATATTGAATATTTGCAAAATTTGTAAATTGAAAAAGCAGCTAACATTGTGGATGTGCAATGGTACATGAGTGGGATATGCAATGATATCATCTAACATGCCCCCTGGCATTGGTGCCAAAGCAACCACTGAAGCATTGCTCACAATTCAGATACAAAATTACTTCATTCATCAAAATATGATAACATTCTAAGTAAAACCTGCGATTTATCCAGTAAAACATTTATGATAAGTTCCTCCATGTGCCCATGAAGCAACTTATACTGAAGTGACTGGTCAGTGAAACACATCACATCTCAAGTGTAATGGCACGTCGGTGTTTTATGTTTTAGCACAAAACACCCTTCAATTCATTTGTCCTCAATATTTATTTTAATAGTCCAGATTCCAATAAAAGATATTGTACAAGAAGTTGGTCCCCCAGCTAGTGGCAGCCTAACTTTGTCTAATCTGCACATCACAAAGTACAAACCTGCAAATAAGTTTTCAGTGGCCCTGCATTCTCCAGATCTGATACAGTGGATTGTGGAAGGTGTGGATTTGAGGTGAATTTTGGCAGAGTTCCAAGTTTTTTTGTGGTGTGAAAAGTTGTGTAAATATTTACATAAATTTTAAATGTTTGCAGCATTGAAAGTGACCTTAGTGGTCAAGTGATCTACATAATTCCAGTTGATATGACAGGCAAAATGATATTCACTGCTACTGTGAGTGATTTTTTATTTGTAAAGTTTGGAATGGATAACACTCATATTCCAAAGAGTTAAATTTTTTTTACAAAATCTGATGTCAGTTCAGTGAGTTAAGTGCTAAGCTAAGTGACAAGAAACATGATTAACAAAGTCACAAGTTCTAAGATACATTGAACAAGTAAACTTATAAGTGAAAAGCAAATTTGTCTATGACAGCCGGATTTTGGAGGATTTTAGAAGGATTTCAAAAAATCAATAGGTTCCCATTAGCTCAGCCTAAATTTTGCACACTTCATTCAGCCTTGTATTATGTAATCCAAATCTTATAAGCCCTCACGTAGGTAATCATTTCAGTTTCTAAATTTACAGACCACCACATTTTAAATTTCAACATATCAAAAAATACCAAAAAATTGACAGCCTTGACATTCAGGGAATGAATGTCAGCTTGACAAGCAGAATCAGGAGAAGGGAAGATAGTGCTCAGATAGAAATCGATCAATGTGAAGTCAATATAGACCAATTTTCAGTGACTTTGAGTGATGCTATACTCAGCGGGCTGTCGAAAGTTGTCCCAAATTCCAAGGTAAGTTATGGATTTATTTACACTCTTTACATCTGTTTGCGTGTGCAAAACTGAGTCTGCAAAGTCATAAGTGCTTCATGACAAAAAATGTTGTCTAAGTGTAAAATGGGTCAACATGATAATGAGTATAGGTGTACTGTATTTAGCATTGAAAAATCTCTGGGAGATTTATATTTAAAAAATCTCAGAAAATATAAGATTTTTTGAGATAGATTTAATTATATTTTCTAAAAATTGATGATTTTTTCAATGCTAACTGTATTGCTAACCTCCGTATTACCGTAAGGCCACCTACGGCCACCTTCCATTGATTTGAATGAAAACATGAAAATAATGAATTTTTCAGTTGGGTTTTATCTGTCGTTTCACATTTTATTCGTCGTTTCACCTTTTATTTGTCATTTCATCTTTTATTTGTCATTTCATCTTTTATTTGTCATTTCATCTTTTATTTGTCGTTTCACCCTTTATTTGTCGTTATGCTGTAACTCCACCTTTAACCATATTTCGCCAATTCAAGAAAGTTTTCAAAAACCATTGCAGAAATCGATGGAGAAATTCGGGAAAGAAACACTGCGCTCCCAACTTTGCGACACCGCGATCGCTTCAGTTTCAAATCAGCTCAACGAACAAATTGGCTCGATGCCAACCAGAGTGCCATTAAAAACAGTGACGGAAAATTTATTCGGTCTTAAAGAGGATAGCGTAATTGAAGCTTGGGACAATGCTGTTGTTGAAGGCGAAGGCACTAAACGATCGGAACCGTTTAAAAAACTGTCCGAGGTTAAATAGTTTTTATTGTATCGTTTTTCTTTTTCTACCGTATTTCTTCTAATAAAAGGGCGCCCTTCTATTTTTCAACAACGTTTTTAATTGCCCTTCTATTGGAAACGCCCTTCTATTTATTTCGTGGCCCAAATAAAGTCGCAAATTGTATCTTCTATTGGAAGTGCCCTTCTATTGAAGAACCACCCTACTATTAGAAGAAATACGGTATCATTTTGTGTTTCCGATGTCGCTGAACCATATGAAACCATATCATTGGACTTGTATATTATCTCGACCTCTCTGTATCATTTTGAATTTCAGACAACAAAGCTGCTTTTTATCGACTACGGTCTTGTAAACAAGCCAGAACTGAGTCCGCAGGGTGTTTTTTTAGCGAGCAGAGGTGAAGTATATGGAGTGGATTATGTAAGTTGATAATGTCGATTTGTAAGTCGATAATGTCGATTATGTAAACGTATTGGCTAGTTGTCTCGCTTTGGCGTTCAGTTCGGTTGACCAGTGAGTGCAGGTAGACTTTGTGCGTGTATTGTGTGATTGGATAAATACAGTATTTGCTCAAATATCTCCCATGGGGCATTATTTTTTCATCGAACATTTTTAAGGGGGGAGGTTATTAAAAGGGGGGATTTATTCAAGGGGGAATTTTTTTTTTGTCAGGATTTTCAAGCATCCTTGCTTCTATCAACTCATTCCACAAAATATGCATTATTTACACAATAACATGCTATTTTTGTTCAAGTTTGATAAAAAAAATTGATCATATACTGAGGAGTTTTAAAGGTGAGGACTTTTTATCCAACCGTTTGAAACTTGCGATGTGATTCTTACTACAAGAAGAGAAACAACTCATATATAGTTAGCTGCACTGCACACCAGAAAATTTCTCCTAGGATTATACTCTTCACACCACCTTGCCAACAATAAAAAACATTATTCATTCATTACACAGACCCCATTCAACGCTCCAAAAGTGTTTGATGATCAACTATTGGATCCCGATTCAAACATGCTTTATGTCACCCTGTCTGATTATGTTATAAACACATTGCTTTTTCAAGCTTTTGCTGCAGATGTCATGCAGTTGACATTGAATAAAGACCATGAAGAGCCATCAGTTTGGTCAACTTTATTTTTTTTGGCAAGTGTCCAAGATTCATTCTCAGTCAATTTTAGGTGAGAAACTTCATGAGAACCAGTTGCAATGAAGGTTTTGACATTTGTCTAGGTGATTTGATGCCATATGTGGCTGCAGAATATCCTGACAGGTATTTGGATGTCAGATTATTTGTGACAAGGTGAGCTTAACTGCATACAGATCTGAAAAATGTGAATTGTAACTTGGGTAAGATGGTATTCCATTCAAACAGCATGTCAAGTGAGAAGTGTTATCAAATACCTAGCTTGAGTGTCCTGTCAACTTGTCAAGTACTTTTGAGAACAACTATAGTCGGTGGATTGCAATGTATGCACTCAAAATTAATTATGTCTTAGTAGAAAACGCATGAGCAGCATACTTCTGTACCCATACATTTCACAAAAATAAAAGTTTAAAAAAAAGCCAGAGTCGAGTCCAACCAACGCATGTTTCGTTCCTCAAATCTTTTTTAGGAATTTTTATCATGTATCATTTGTGGTGACGTCATGATGAAGTGTTTTTTTAAATAAATGACATAGCATGCAGTCCGCAGAATATATTTACCAAAAAGTTCGCACATGAAATTATTTTTGGCACAGTGTGCAGCTGCCCCAATGAATATAAAACAACAAGTTCCAAGAAAATCTACAAAACGCAGGTCCCCTTACGTGCGATTTTCAGCTGCAGAAAAAGCGGCAAAGGTCGATCTCCAAGGCGATATGCTCGTTTATGTAATGGACAAAAACAGCAACAGAATTCAACACGGTCAGTTATCTATACAAAAATATTCAAGTGTGGATTTGAGTGAAAAAGGCATAAATGAGATAAATGCATGAAGACACTTATCATACAAACTTCACGAGAAGGTTTTTTCACTATCTTCCACACTAATTCACTAATCATGCATGCATGAAGTGTCTTCACTAGTGATGGAAAAGCGCCATGGCGCTGGCGCCTGGCGCTTGGCGCTATTTTGCTGTGGCGCCATTGGTACTTTGTGCCACACCTAAGAATGGTGCAATGGCGCTAGGAACAAAAAACACAGGGGCGCTGGCGCTGGCGCTAGCGCCAAAGCTAAAAAATACGCCTCGCTCGGCGCCAGTGGCGCTTGACGCTGGGGTTCGGAAATGCCCTGTGGCGTTTTTGGCGCTTGGCGCCAAAGTGTTGGCCCATTTTCCACCACTAGCCTTCACCCAGATTTCCGTGATGTGTGTGGAAGTGACCGACGCTTCACCTGCATCCATTTTTTCCTGTGAAAAGAGATTCAAAATCAACCTTCAACATCACATAATTTCCCAACATTCAAATCCGCAGTTCTCACAAACCTGGTCACAATCGACGCGCGCGTCCCACTAGTAATCATTCGCCAAGCGAAACCCAGTTTAGATGCCAGAATTGTAGTTGACGAATTGCGGATGGTGGCTACGAAGAGTTTGGTGCCGGGGATTAAAGTTGGCTCCAGGCAGAAAACGCTTGAGAATTGGTCCTGGCCCATGGTGGAACAGTTGCTGAGTGATTTGGTGGCTGGTTGGTGGATTTACTTGTATGAGCAGATTTTTTGAGGGATTTTTTTTGGCAAATTTCCAGTTTTATGTTCAGTGCCATTTTCAGTGTCATTTCCACTTATAAAATGAGTTTCCACTGCAAAATCGAATTCCAATTGTCAGAAAAATTTCAAGATATGGCTACACACACTAGTTTACACCTAACCTTCTGAAACTCAACTGGAAATAACTATTTTTGATTCAGGCAAATTCAATTGGACCCAAAGCTGATTTATCAGTAGATCTGTGTGTTTGGTGTGTGGCCCCAATGTAAATATCACCAACAAAACCACCTGAGGCAGTCTCAGACCGGTAAAATGCCCTGTAAAATGTAAAAAAAAACCCGTGAAAAATGTAAAACACCCAGTAAAATGACATGTTTCATGTAAAAAGCCATGTTAAGTGTCAAATGTAATGTAAAAGATCCCAGACAGTGTCCAAATCTTGTGTTTTTGTATCTGTTATCTTATGTTACCATAAGATTTGGATACAGAGCCATAAGATTTGGATATGATCGAATAAAATTTGGATACATGGTCTTTTGCATTTCCCATGACATTTTACAGTGTCTTTTACATTTTACAGGATCTTTTATATTTACAGGATCTTTTACAGGGTCTGGGACTGGCACCACCCCCCCTGTATACCCCCCTCCCGTTCCAGGAGGCCTGCCCCTCCCCGAGCCTTCAGGTGTTAGAATGGACATGCCTAAGCTGTACATAATTGACAGGGCTGTAATTTTGGCAGCCGATTTAGAGGTGCAGCAGGAGAATATAGAGAAATTGGCTGAGAAGGCTTTTGCGACGGTCACTGGGAATGATACAGATAAGGGTGATGGGAAGCCTAGGAATCCCTTTAGTTTGCTGGGTGATTTGAATTGAGTTTATTGATGTTATTTATGTGGTTCAGTGTGTATACCGGATTTTGAGAGCATAAATACAGGTGGAATACTGGTGTAAATTCACACTAGCATGTTGTTAACTTGGTAAACCGCCCACAGCTAAGTTACAAACTTGGCATGCACCATAAGTCTCAATAAAAGCCCCTTCATAGTCAAAACCTACAGGCACCTTAAAGTTTATTACCGTATTACCTCGAAATACCCCCAGGGGGTTTATTATTTCGCCAGCAAAATTTGAGGGGGGGATAATTCGAGGGGGGGTTTATTCGAGATGGGGGTCTATTATTTCGCCAGAAATTTTCGGAAATTCCCCATACGCAGACGTAGAAAAATCGAACAATCACATAGATTTATATGTGTTTATAGGCATATATTACTGTATATACACAAAAACCCTTCCCTAACGTCACTTAATCATCAGTTTTAACGTGTGTTCTGCATAGTACAGATCACAAACTGTGGTATTTGTCATGTACGTTCACGTTACACCCAATTTTAGGGGGGGTATTTCGAGGGGGGGTTTATTATTTCCTCAGCCGAAATTTAGGGGGGGTATTTCGAGGGGGGGTCAATTCAAGGGGGGGGATAATTCGAGGTAATACGGTACATTCATTATTATACACCCAATTTCAGAGTACTGAAAATTTTAGTTAAAAATCACATAACGTCATCCAAAAATACTTTTCGAAAATACCAGTTTCAGAAAGAATCAGTTACAAGCACTTCTAAATGATTGATGTAGAGTCTGCCAATAACATGCCAATTTTCCTCAAATCCTGGACCTTTCCATCAAAGGGTATCTGTGGTTTTTGTTGAACACATTTTATTGATGATAGATTTTCTAGACCTTTTAGAATGTTGATGTCTAGCACAAAGATAAATATGAAGAACCTTAATAATTGTTTCATTTTGATCGCCTACAGTGCTTTTCTTCAGTTTCAATTAGCATTTTGGTGTGAAATTGTGAAATTGTGTGTTGCTTTTGATGGACCGTCTGAGCTTTGAAATTTCCCCTATTTTCTGAGATTTTATTGAGCATAGTAACTTTATGAATTGACCAGACAGATATTATTTGGTTGTAATATCAGTAGTGCAAAATCAGTAAAATTGACGTGTTGGCAAGGTGCCAGCATGAGAATATTTGCTAAAACGTGCGTTCCCGGGATTAAAATTGATTGGCTGCATGCATCACTATTTCTTCCACCCTTGAAAGTAAAAATCAGGATCATATACCTATTTTTCCCAAACTCACAATCTCCATTCTATACATCATATTTATAAGTATATACATGTACTCTACAAAAACTGTAAATGTTTTTTTACAGTCACTTAATACTCAAGTTCAAATTTCGTCATCCAATTTGTGATGTCACGTTAATTTTTATTCCATTGCATGTGCATTACATCTTCCAAAACATTAACTAAACACTAAACAGCCGTGTGTAAAGTTGTTTTGTTCACACTTTCACAATCACATCCTTACTTGAAATATCACCTTTGAACAGTTTGTATTGTAAATAAATGTATGTATTTACTTGTAAATTCTGGGCCACACCCTGACTGATGTTTTTTCCAGCGATTGCATAAAAACGAGTTTCTATTCACAATGACATTTCGATGTGTGAAACTCAAGATATACTGTTGGAAGGATTCCTAATCTGTATATTTTACTTCTGTACGAACACTGTTATTAGGTTCTTGCAACACTATTATTTATTGAATTTATGTGCCCAATTATCTATTTTTACACGGTGGTTCAACACCTTTCTTTGTTACATTCATCAACAAAGAATTCCTATTCATGCAAACGATGTTCCACCCGGTAATTTACGCGGATATACAGAACTAATTAAGTAAATTCAGCACAACAGAATTTCAAAAATTACGCTCAAGAATCCACATCCGCAATATTTACAATCACGCTATGCCCATTTCATGGGGCACATTGCATGGGCCAATTAGTATTCTCAAATCACTTCCATTTTTCATTTTTTGATGTATTTACATTTGCAGTCACAATTTCGATCTCTGCTATAAACACAACAAAACCCACACAAAAACCTCATCACAGCCACCCCGCAACCATGTCGCATCCTACAACCCTACGCGCCCTACTCAACCTATGCACCCTAACCCTACCAACCCTATGTGTAATCCTACTCAATTTCCCCAGCACCCCCGAGGCGCAAAAACCCGATTTCCTATCCCAATGGGACCCGGCAGCCTTCGTGAAATTCCTTGAGCAAGTCGGTAAGGGGGGTCCCCCAGCAGAAGTTGGCACTGGGCCAAATGTAGGGGGTGCGGATGGAGGGGGAGCTCCGAGTGGGGGGAGTGAGGCGTCGTCGGGTGGGGGGAGTAGAAGTGGACCCAGGAAACCGTTGATTGAAGTGCAGAAATCGAGGTTTGTCTTTTTTTTTTTTGCTGGATTTAGAGGTGGTTTTCACGAATTGAATTTGCGATGGACGTATAGCGATGAAATTTTTGGTGGTACTTCTACATCATAGGAGTACCACCGTATTACCTCGCTCAGAACTGGCTGGGTGTATTTTCGTGGGGGGGGGGGGGTCGATTCAAGGGGGATGATTCGAGGAAATGCGGTATTCTATTGAAGTACTTTAGTAACACTATGCTAGAAATACTAAAGAATATGAAAAGGACGTAGGTAAAGGTAGTCAAAATATGCTCCCCTAAAATTTAGTTAAATTTTTTCACAAAATTTAGCCCCCACATTTCTGTCAGTTTCTTAAGCTTATTATTTAACATAAATTCACAGTAAACCAGCGAAATCCAAGCCTAAGGAACAATCGAACGAAGGAAAAAAGAGCAAATCAAAGGAAAGTTCAAAAGAGAAAAAATCCGAAGAAAAACAGAAATCAAAATCAGAAGAACAAAAATCTGAAGAAATGGATTCTGAAGAAGAGCAAAAATCTGAGATGACGTCGGCTGAAAAAGAGAAAGAGGCAAATAGAGAATTGAAAAAATGCTGCAACGATTTGTTAGACCGCGGTATAATTTCCAGACCCTGTGTGTCTCTGTGCAAATTCAAACCGTTGGATAGAAAAACTGTGAGTTAATTACAACTTGTAGGGTTTACTGAATTGTCTATGATCATCAGGTATTAAGTAGAGTTGTTAAAGCTCCGAATGTTTTAACACTGCTTTACGAATATGTAGAGTACTTCTTTTATACTGACCCACTGAGTACAGAAAACGATTTTTTTTAATTTTACTCATGGCTCATGAGTAAATGTGAATAAAATACTTTTGTCCATAGAAAATGTAAAAGTGAGTCTTTTAAAGAAATTTTGCTTGAAATTTGCTCAAAATATGCTTGTACATACATTTTTGGATATTTTTCCTTTTTCACACCAGTTTCCTCTCCTTGGCTTGAAAAAGCCTATCTAAAATACGTTTTCTGTACCCGAGTACTTTCCAAAAGTGAAAAATGGAAACGGAAATGGAAAAAATATATCGGCCAGAAAAAAGGAAACGAAAAAAGTTTGTCCGCAGCAAACGGAAAGCTGACACCCTATTACCGATCCCAACGCCCTTAAACAGCCCCCTAAAACAACCCCCCTCAGATAATAGACATCGCGCTAGACAAGCACGCGTGCCCGGGCGCCGAATACCAACAAGTATACTACTGCCAGGTGCCAATCCCAGACCCTGTAAAATGCCCTGTAAAATGTAAAATGTCACGCAAAGTGTCAAAAGTCACGTAAAATGCCCTGCAAAATGGCAACTCGGTTGCCATTTCGCAGGGCATTTTGCGTGACTTTAGACACTTTGCGTGACATTTGACATTTTATATGGCATTTTACAGGGTCCGGGACTGCCCCCAGGGCGACAACAGAGACCATTATGACTGTTGCAACGGCAGGGGGGTCGGGGGTCCCTCGAAATTGTGCCTGGAAATGTGCGACGCTTCTACACCGATTCCCGTGCATCATGGAGCAAAGTTGCAGCCGTGTTTGAAGATTTTGAAGACTGTTAATGATTGCTTTTTGGAGCATTATATTGATAATAAGATTTGATGATTTTTTTTGGTTGTTGTGTATTTTTTGAGTGGATTTTTGTGGGTTTTGATGGTTCTGCATCTATGGTTTTTGTGTGGCTGGATAAATTCACTGGATTGCAACAGAAATGTTAGATGTATATACTCTGGAAACGTTCACTTTTCCAACGTTTTTAATTAATTGATATTTAGATGTTCTCAGAGCGTGTCTATTGCATGCCAAATATCATTTCAAAATGCATGATTTTTTATCGCGAGGGACAGCGCAAAAAAAATACTCCGCCAAAATTTGCCTTTCAGGCTTCAGCCATTTATCAAAAACACTGTCAGCGGGCTTCTTACGATCGTGTTTTTATTTATTTGGCTCTGATATATAGACTAGATAAATTAAATATGTGCGGGCGTAGAGGGAGTGTATATAAATATTTATGCATGTTCGTAAATCATTTGTTTTCAGGTAGACTGACGTGTTTTAACAAGGTGCGAATTGTTTGAAAGGGCACCTACGCAGGCGCTGTCTAATTTGTTCTTATGTTTTATATAATATAAATGAAATGATTTATGATAAACATAATGCTGCAACTCATATTTATCTACCGTATTACATCGAATTACCCCCCCCCTTGAATTAACCCCCCCTCGAATTACCCCCCCCCCCTAAATTTCGGCTGAGGAAATAATAACCCCCCCTCGAAATACCCCCCCCCCCTAAAATTGAGTGTAACGTGAACGTACATGACAAATACCACAGTTTGTGATCTGTAATATGCAGAACACACGTTAAAACTGATGATTAAGTGACGTTAGGGAAGGGTTTTTGTGTATATACAGTAATATATGCCTATAAACACATATGAATGTAGGTATGTGATTGTTCGATTTTTCTACGTCTGCGTATGGGGAATTTCCGATAATTTCTGGCGAAATAATAGACCCCCCTCGAATAAACCTCCCCTCGAATTATCTCCCCCTCAAATTTTGCTGGCGAAATAATAAACCCCCTGGGGGTATTTCGAGGTAATGCGGTAGTTGTTTGAAACTGATAAACCTTTGTTTACAATACATCATCGATTAAATCCCCCCGAACCCCGCACCCCCGAATAAATCCCCACTGCTAGCGGTCTGAGAAAAAAACTCCCCCTCGACAAACTCCCTCTCTTTGATATGTGGATAGACAACCATTTAAAAATATAAAAGAACATGTTATGTATTTATATGTGTTCTTCAAGATCATGTATTCTTTCACTGCTGACAGCAGTGCTGATGTGCACTTTGAATTCATATTGCATGAATTTTGGAATAGTTATGTGTTTTGACTTTGGGGCTTAATAGAAATTTAACCACATAAAACAATTTATTTATGTATTTTGCTTAATATCCCCTCGAATACCACCCCCCCCCCCATTCGAATAGCTCCCCAGTGATCAGATCTGATAAGGGCCTGATCAGAAATAACTTCCCTGGGGACTTATTCGAGGATATATGGTAGCTTAAAATGTGCGTCTGTTACTCAGAGTCGGAGGTTGTGAACTGAATAATGATGTCTCGAATCATTTAACACATTTCACTTTAATTTCGAAATTTCCCTATCCAACGTCACCTATCACTGATTTTCTATCAGAAAAACATAACAATTATTACATCATCCACCCACCCACACACTGCACGTTTGAAATTTTCGTGTGAGGCAAAAATAGCAATTCATGCAAAAACTCTTATGTACATGAACTCAAACTTATGCACTCTTCAGTATAGAAAGAATCTACCTAGGTACATTAAAAGTTGTTAACACAATGGCACATACCTATGTATTCACTTGAAAATTTGTCGTTTTTTTCCTTGAGTATTAGGGGAGGAAAAACTCGATTTTTGTTTATTGACAAGGCGCTACACACACAGTCCACAACTCCACACATGCGTAATTTCAATGCGTAAATTAATTTACACATGCAAAAAATATTTTTATGGCCGCGAGGGTTCCTTTGAGAAACCGAAACCAGAGATAATCTGATTGGTATAGGTTTTTGACAGGCTTCACTCAATATTATGTATGTAGCCTTTTCGCGAGGGGGGGGGGGGTTGTTCGAGAGGGGGGGGGGTTGATCGAGGAGATATTTACTTCCATATTATAACCGATGAAAAAATGTGTGTATAGTCTTGGTTTTTGTATATACTCGGACCGCATGCCATGCATTTCGCTGAACGAGACACTCCATCATGACCAGGGTTGGTTTTATAAAAATTCATTTTAGTAAAATTGTATAAAAATTGTATAAAAATTTTATTTTATTTTAATTTTATTCTTGTTTCATTTTATTTTATTTTATTTTATTCCCAAAAGTCATTAATAAAATAAAATGACACATTTTACAAAAATTGTACACAAATTTTACAAAAATTTTACAAAAAATCAGAAACATGCATGCAAGGCCAGAAAAATGTTATAATTAGACCTATACATGAAAAACCTGTGACAAATTTTTTCCTTTCTTTTCAAAAGTTGCATGCAGTATGTATTGTTAGCTAGCTGCAAGTGTAAAGTTACAATTATTGATAAGAATGGTTTGCATTTTCAGTAGAAGGACTACTGGAGTGTGCTTGGCACATTTGTAAAATGTCATGCAAAGTGTCAATTGTCATGACAAATGTAAAGTAAAGTATCAATTGTCATGCAAAATGTCAAGTGTCATGTAAAATTTTAAACACAGTGGCAATTGTCATGACAAATGTCATGCAAAGTGTAAATTGTGTATCGAAATCTTGTGGTTTTGTATCCATAGTATGTTTTATATCCAAATCTTATGTTTTTGTATCCAAATGTTCACATAAGATTTGGAGTCAACAACAACATAATTTGGATACAAAACATAAGATTTTGAAATAAAACATGAGATTTGAACACAATTTGCTTGACAATTGATACTTTAATTTGTACATGTCATGACAATTTACACTTTACTTTACATTTGTCATGACAATTGACACTTTGCATGACATTTTACATGACATTTGACACTTTACAATGCTTGGGACTGCCCCCAGATCCATGAAAAAACAGGTAGAGACTCAAGCAATGAGACAAAATTTTACAAAAAATATGAATTTTTATACAATTTTACAAAAATATGAATTTTTATACAATTTTACAAAAATTTTACAAAAATTCGACTTTTTATACAATTTTTATTTTTATTTTGAAATTTTCCATTTAATTTTATTTTATTTTATTCTTGAATATTCCATTTTATTTTTATTATATTTTTATTTTTTTCTGAGATTTTGCCAACCCTGATCATGACGTCGTGATTAATAAAATAAATGGTTCCAGAATAAAATATTTCAAGCACGGAAGGTATGTTAAACATATTTACTCAGCTCCGCCTTTTTCCCCTTAAAAAAATCTTTTTGCAGAAGGGGCATACATAACTATCCTGCCCGGACGTAATTGACTGAAACATAAGTAATTTTGGGCCCACACTTTGTTGTTGGCCGAGTATAAGACAAAATTCGGTAACATTCGTGAATTTTCACCAGAGCAATTTGGAAATTTGATGGTGCCTTTTTCACTGCATTATCCAGCCCAATCTCATAAAATACGCGTGTACCATATATTTCTGTATAGGTACCCTCGCGAGACATTTTTTGGTTCTAATTATACATGGGCAGTTTTTCAAAGCGAGTTATTTTCGATGGGTTTTAACATTGGCCCATGCCTACCAAAAGCGCCATTCAAATGTGTGGCGCGGCGCCCCGGACAAAAACACTCACACTGGAATTTGATGTTAGCTACTGGGCTAAAAAAGTGTCATATATGTAGGGTGTCAAATTTCTGTTTTCCGTTTTCCGTTATCCGCAGGCAAATTTTTTCCGTTTTCCATTCCGTTTTCTGGCTGCTGAAATTTTTTTTCCGTTTTCCGCCTCAATTTTCTCTTTTTCCGCCACATTTTACTTTTTTCTGGCTCAACTTTCTGTTTTCTGTTCCAGCCGAACTGGTAAACATTCACGCAGATTGTCAATTATGTAAATTTTTTCTGTTTCCAGCAAAATTTCAGCAATTTTTTTCCACTTCCAGCAAAAGTTCAGCAAATTTTATCTGTTTTCTGGCAAAATTTCAGCAAATTTTTCCATTTCCATGCTAATTTAATTTTTCCGTTTCCGTTTTTCCGGCCCCTTTTTCCGTTTTTCGGCCACTGAAAATTTTTTTCCGTTTCCGTTTCCGTTTTCCGCCAAGTGCAAATTTTATTCCGTTTTCCGTTCCGTTTTCCAGCTGCTGAAATTTTTTTCCCTTTCCGTTTCCGTTTTCCGTAAAAATTTTTTTTTGACACCCTACATATATGGTGATTGACTTGACGCTGTTAATGCTGTATACTCTGCGGACTATGCTATGCATTTTTCCGAATGAAAACACTCCATCATGACGTCATCGTTCATAAAATCAAAATTCTTTCAAAAAAGCGGAAAACGTTTTGTCCAACTTTTTTATTTTTTTTTATGTGAAAGTGCGGGCGTAAGTATTCTGCTCGCGCGTTGTCGACTAAGACATACGTAATTTTGGACGAATACATTGCGGTCGGTTAGGTATAATTTTCCTCCACTAGCTCGCATTTATCAGGCATACTTTTCGTGGTTGTTTTATTCGTGGAAAATACGGTAGTTTGGATGCATGTTTCCTGCCATGTGTTTTTCACAAACAAAACAACGAAACGCGCGTAGTTCTGACCAGAGTTGGTTTTATAAAAATCATTTGTATACAAATTGTATAAAAATTTTATAAAAATGTATTTTATTTTAATTTTATTGTTGTTCCATTTTATTTTATACCAAAATGTTAATAAAATAATAAAATGGAACCATTTTACAAAAATTTTACAGAAATTTTACAAAAAATCTAAATCTTGCATGCAAGGCCAGAAAAATGTGATAATTAGACCTAAACAAGAAAAACGGGTGACAAATTTTTTCATTACTTTGCAAAAATTGCATGCAGTAGGTATTTTTACTTAGTTCAAAGTGTTAAGTTACAATTTTTTTGTTGATAATAATGGTTTGCATTTTCAGTAGAAGGATTATTGAAAATTTTACAAAAAATATGAATTTTTATACATTTTTTACAAAAATATGAATTTGTATACAATTTTACAAAATTTTTACAAAAATTCGAATTTTCATACAATTTTTATTTTTATTTTGAAATTTTCCATTTTATTTTATTTTATTTTATTCTTGAATTTTCCATTTTATTTTTATTTTATTTTTATTTTTTCTGAGATTTTGCCAACCCTGGTTCTGACGAGCAGTGTGACAAATTTTCACACGACGCGTGAACAAATTTCCTTCTGACATCATAAGACATACGAAATTATTGTTTGCGATCAATCAATCGATATGAGGTTTCGCATTTGATAAAATATAAAAATATTTTTATTTACTATAAATACGACATTACAAATTTTATTTTCAGTCACAAAAATGAATTACTCCCGCAAATCGTTGCACTTTCTACTATTATTAGCTACATTTCAACTAGGCTCCAGTGCATTTTCAACCCAAGTGGATTGGGGTAAGTTCAAAAAGTATCTGGACACCATCAATAATAATGGCAGATCTTCAAATTTTGGCAATAATAATAATAATGTGAGACCGTCGGCGCCCAGACCCACTAATACCGGTAGCAATTCCGGATCTACAGTGAGTTCTATTGTTTGAAATATGGTTAGGTAGTTGGGAATAGTGATGGAAAAGCAGCAAAAAATGGCGGCAGGTGCCAGTGGTGCCGTGGCGCTGACGCCTTTTGGCGCCACTAAAGGGCACGATTAGTGATGTAAAAAGCGGCTACACTTTGGCGCCAAGCGCCAAAAGCGCCATGACGCTTCTCTAACCCTTAGCGCCAAACGCCAATGACGCCACAGCCAAATGGCGCCAAGCGCCAAAAGCGCCATGGCGCTGTTTGCTTTGGCGCTAGGCACGATGCACTCCGCAGAGTATACCTCTTCACACATTTAGCTTCACGTAGCTTCACCTCGCTTCATCAACATGAAGAAACATTTCAAAGTACACAATCACAATAATTATCATTTTCAGTCAAATGTGAACCAAGATCCGAATGAACGCTTTAAAGACTGCTGTGAAAATACGCCGGAAGTTCCCAGCACGTGTTACAGACATTGCGACTATGACAAGTTGAACAGAAATGTGGTGAGTTAGGCGCCTTTTACACTGTGACCACTGTGACGACAAAATGCGATTTTTCAGCTGAAAAATCGCATTTTTGTCGTCACAGTCGTCACAGTGTAAACGCTGTCTTAAGTTTTTTTTATCAACTTCCAGTATTTCTGTCAAGCTGCCAAACTGGAAATTTCAATTTCTTAAATTACCAGATTTCCTGCAGCAGTGATGTAAACACATTCCCGGACAAGTTCACCACCCATTTTTTTATTTCACTTTGAATGCAATATCTCCATCCATGAGGGTGTTATAAAGCTGAAACTTTGTATATAATACGTTGTAAGACCCCTCTACTCCCCAACAATAGGGGAGGTGCGGCGACCCACCCTGTAGTGAGTCGCTGCACCTCCCCCATTGTTGGGGAGTAGAGGGGTCTCACAACTTTATATACCTATACAAAGTTTCAGCTTTATAACATCCCCATGAACGGAGATATTGCATTCGAAGTGAAATAAAAAAATGGGTGGTGAACTTGTCCGGGAAGGTGTTTATATCCTCGATTAAGTACCCTTAAAAACTGTCCCCTCTCAAATAACTCCCCAGTGAAAAAAGCCTGATGAAAAAAAGATCTCCCCTAGGGACAGTTTTTGGCAATTACATTATCTTTACACTCATTTCCGGTGAGGTATTTCGAGCGGGGTTATTTTTCATAAGCTCGCTCACACCTGGGGGTATTTCTAGGGGTTATTTCGAGGGGGTTATTTTGAGGGCGATATTTCCAGTTAGGTATTTCGAATGAGTTTTCCTAGGGGGTATTTCGAGGGGAGGGCGGGGTTCGAGTGGGGTATTTCGAGGGGGTTATTTCGAGGTGGGGGTATTTCCAGGAAATACGGTAATTCCCAACACTTCCTCAGATCCTAGCGATCGGCGCGGGCACGGACGCGTGCCCCAAAAACGCCGCCGACCCCCTATTCAATTGCGCGAACAGAAAACAAGATCACACCGCGTGTTGCAGAAACAGAAACGTGCACACCCCCGGTGCCAGTCCCAGACCCTGTAAAATGGCCTGTAAAATGTCAAATGTCATGCAAAGTGTCAAAAGTCACGGAAAATGGCCGGTAAAATGGCAATTGTACATTTAAAATGGCCATTTTACCGGGCATTTTACATGACTTTTGACACTTTGCATGACATTTGATATTTTACAGGGCATTTTACAGGGTCTGGGACTGCCTCCAGTTGCCAAATGTTTGACCATTTGTGAACCTTTCCCGGTTGTGGATAATTCGTTTTTGCCCTGTTTGAAGAAGTTTGAGACGATTATGACTTGTTTTAAGGATAGTTGAGTGTGAAACGATTGTGATGGATTGACCTTGACATTCAGGGTGATTTTTGCAGGAAATTGTGTTGTAACCAGAACCGGATTGAATGGATTAATGAAGATGTCCATCAAATATGGCTGTGATTGCTTTACTGGTTCAAGAGTTATTCAAGCAAACATCAATAATCGTCACTTGAGGACCACCTTGCTTTACAACCTATTAAATACGCAAGCGTCTGCCGATTTCCGTATCGGTAAGTGGATTAGTGGCGCGCGCACACGCATTTTGGCACGCCGCTGCAAAATTAAAAAGAGAAAAAAAACCCTGATCCCTATCCCGGTCCTGAAAAGTCAATCCCATTTGAA
>OZ038453.1:20640090-20708177 GCA_964036195.1 Sphaerolaimus hirsutus | reverse complement strand
ATTTCCTCGAAATATCCCCAGGTGCCAATCCCAAGCCCTGTAAAGTGTAAAGTAAAGTGTCAAATGTAAAGTGTCAAATGTAAAGTAAAGTGTAAAGTAAAGTGTCAAATCTAAAGTCAATTGTCAAATGTAAAGTCAAATGTCAAGTAAAGTGTCAAATGTCAAGTAAAGTGTCGAATGTAAAGTCAAATGTAAAGTCAAATGTCAATTGTGATGAAAAACATAAAATATTGAAGAAAAAATAAAAATATAAAAAGGAAATTCACAAGATCCGCGTGAAATGTATTCTGACATGGATAGTGTATGTTGGCGGTATCGTGAATCCACAATATCGTATATTGGCATGTTCCAGATCATAAATGTGGTATGTATCCTAAATCAATGGGGGATAACAGATCGGGTGACGTAAATATGGGAACTTAACCCAACTCAAAGTTTGTATTGGATATTGGTGGATACAATTGGATATTGTACGAATGAGAGTAAAAGATGCGGGATTTCAGTCCGTGTCACTGATAATGGCCGCAGAATATGATTAAGTGACTGGAGATGGTCGCTCATGCCGGCCGACACACTAGTTGACACATGTATGGGATGTATGTGTACAAAGCGGTGTATCTAAATGGCTGCTTCGGCGAGCTGCCAAGTTCCCATACAGATAATTTTCTGGGATAACCTGTATTTAAACTTGGCAGCTTCCCATAAAGCTTTTTGTATACACCTATTTGTATACCGTTCAGAAATCAGTTTACATACGTGTGTCAACTAGTGTGTCCGCCACCATTAGCGACCATTTTTGCTCGCTTTATCACATTCCGCGGTCATTATCGGTGACGCAAACGCAAATGCTGTGCCTTTAATTCTTATTCGTACATTACTCCACCATATACAATGGTGAATTGGAAGCGTGCCAACTTTATATAAGGTCTGCGATCCAAATCAACAGTTTAAATGTTTAAAATCGTGGTGTTTCAAAATGTCGCTTCAGACCTAAATGAATGAGGATCAACGCATTGCGCTGTTACAAAAAATCGTAAATCGTGTTGTTTGAAAGATTCTACGTTTTCTGCTCCAAAATTCTGCTGCAGCCGATAAGTTGAAATTCTTGGTTCGCGATCGCCATCCGGCACGATACTATCCCTGTCGGAATCCATTTCACACGGATTTCGTGACTTTCTTTTTCTTTTATTTTTTCGTGTTTATTTATCGTTTGTCATGACAATTGACACTTTACTTTACACTTTACTTTACATTTGACACTTTACTTTGCATTTGACTTTACATTTGACACTTTACTTGACATTTGACTTTACTTTTGACATTTGACTTTGCATTTGACTTTACATTTGACACTTTACTTTACACTTTACAGGGCTTGGGACTGCCCCCAGGGGATTTAGTTTTTCATAGTGTGAATTTTGAGGGGGGTATTTCAATGGGGGGGGGGGTAATTCGAGGGGGTTTATTATTTCACCAGAATTTTTTTGAACTCCCAGTACTAATAACGTACGCAGACGTAGAAAAATGCAACACAAACCATCATGTACAAGAGCCTACAGCCTTATAAATATAAGTATGTAGATGGTATACCGTATTACCTCGAATTATCCCCCCCTTGAATTAACCCCCCCTCGAAGAAACCCCCCCTCAAAATAGGCTGGGGAAATAATAACCCCCCTCGAAATACCCCCCTCCGGAATAATGTACATCATGTATGCAATGTACATGATGTATTTTTTACTACTTATTTGCATCGTAGCTACACTTAAACGCTCATTTGTGTACAGATTTACATCTAAGGCCCCAATATTACCCATTTTCTCACATTTATTGCGAGAAAAAGTTATGTGAGAACAAGCATGTACTTTACTATGAATTTCACGAAAATTTCTGGCGACATAATAAAACCACCCCTCGAATAAACCCCCCTCGAATTAACCCCCCTCAAATTTTGCTGGCGAAATAATAAACCCCCATGGGGGTATTTCGAGGTAATACGGTAAACCATGTTCTCACGTAACACAATCATTGTTTTTAACGTGTGTTATGCCCGGGTCATAAACCGCAGCTTTTGTCATTGACGTTCTCTTTACATTGGGGGGGGTGGTATTTCGAAAGGGGGTTTATTAATTCATAGTGCTGATTTTGAGGGGGAGTATTTCGAGTGCTGGGGTGTATTTCGAGGGGGGTATTTCGAGGAAATACGGTATAATAGAAGTAGCAGTATCACCGCGGTGAAGAGTCATGAAATGACTTCACGCCAAGCCAACACTTCCAGGCGTTTCACCAACTCATCGATGGTCTGGAAACGGTGAATTTGGGCAGCGCCAGTTTTTCAGTACCGCCAACGAGTGTCGCTTCGCGTCACAATTAGTGATGTAAAGGCACCAGGGCACCGGTGCCCCGGTGCTGGGCACCGAAGGGCACCAGCACCGGTGCTGGTGCGGTGCCCTCGCAATCTTCAGGGGTGCCATGCCGGTGCCGGTGCCATTTTTTTCAGAATAGCACCGGTGCCGGTGCGGTGCGGTGCCATTTTTTTGCCGGTGCCAAAGGTGCTAGCACCGGGCCAAAGTAAAAGGCACCGGGAAAGGCACCGGCCAAGGCTTCATGTGCTGTGCAATTTTGTCCATAGTATGTGCGTATTCATATTTCAAAAAACAGCGATATATTTACCCAACCGTTTTTGCCTTTTTTGTAAACCTCCCATCAAATAAATATACCTACTGTGAAATCCATTATACCCGATACGTGATCTGATGAACGAATCTAAAATTTTGTTGAATTTTAAATCATTTTTATATTTTATATTTATCTTACTTGTTTGTTCAAAATTTGTTGTCAGTTTATGACAGAGATAGTTCCATTCTCTGTACAGCAACGATTCCGATCAGTAGACAATAGTGGCTATGGACATTGCAGTGAATTAAATATTTTATCTTTCATTTGTAATCATTGTAATTTCTTCATAAAAGTGATTGCCACATCATTCTTATCATTTTAAGTGCTCAACCATCAAAATCGGTTGAAAATTCATAGAAATATGCGCTTCCAAAAGTGAGACCACTGAGAAACTGCCCGATATTCACTTCAGAAATTCCAGCCCGGTGCGGTGCCTTTCGGTGCTAGCACCGGCAACCCGCCGGTGCCCTTCGGTGCCGGTGCCATTTTTTCCAAAAGGCACCGGTGCCGGTGCGGTGCGGTGCCATTTTCTGGCCGGTGCCCCAGGGTGCCAGGTGCCCTTTTCATGTGTTGGCAAAGGTGCCGGTGCGGTGCGGTGCCATTTTTCCCGGTGCCTTTAACATCACTAGTCACAATGTGCCTGCGCACACTAGTTTTCACACGAAATTTCGAAAACTCACAAATCAGCTTAGAACGCATTTGAGTTCTCTACAATGAGGTGGCCGTTAACTACAGTTGACGGAGATAAAAAATGACTCATTGTGGAAAACTCAGACACGTTCAAAGCTCATTTATGAGTTTTTGAAATTTCGTGTGAAAACTAGTGTGCGCAGGGCCAATTTCACCCGTTTTCCAGTCTAAACTTTTTAAACAAAATCGCTTCCAAATGGAAAAAAAGTCATCAGTACAAAACGTTCGGCATCCTGTTAAACTGTCCGTGGTAATCATTTTCGAAATCATCACGATTGTCGTAATTATAATATGGGCTGCTGCGATCATAATAATAATTAAAATCATCGAAATTCGGTTCATTAAATGCCTGATTATCAATGATAGATTTTTTTCCAAATGCATGTTTTTGACCCATTGGCAATCTTTTTGCTCTGGGACAGTTACGCAAGTGGAGAAGTCTAAAAATTTTTTTGAAGTGAGAAGTAAAATGACAAGTAAAAAGCAGAAAACGAAGTAAAATTAGATGTGAATTGTGAGAAGTTAAATGGCAAGTAAAAAGTTAAAAAACAATTGGCACGTCGTAAGTGAAATGTGGAATGTGGATCGTTGTTTACTTGTTTTTTTGACTGTTTGGACTGTTATTTTTTGTGGAAATTTTGTGCCAATAATCAGTATCCTTTTATCAATGTTTATCGTTGTAACTTTTCACTTGTCATTTCATTTCTCTATTTATTTCACAAATCACTTCTCATTTGACTTCGCTTTTGCCATTTTACTTGCCATTTCAGTCGACACATCTCATTTTACTTTGCTTTTGCCATTTTACTTGCCATATCACTTGACACTTCTCATTTTACTTCTCACTTCTCAAATGGCTAAAGACTTCTCCACTTTCGGAACTGGCACCTGCTATTTGACCCTTCCATGTATGCCCTTGTTGCCGCAATGTTTTCGTAAAATGTCATTAGGAGAAATGTAATAATGAGTAGATTACCTTTTGATGCTTCCATTGGTATAGTTTTTTGTTTTTATTGTTATTGTTAATAGAATGTGGAGATTTTTGATTTATGTGTAATTTTGAATTTCGAACCTGATGTGTGAAATGGGACTTTGAAGTGAGCTGAAATAAATGGAAAAGAAACACTTAGAATTGCCTGGTTGCACCATTACATATAAGCAATTGCAAATAGAAACGACTCAAAGAGTCACTAAGGCGCTCCACACGGTAGTTGACATTCGAATGTCAACTGGTTGATGTCAACTCAGATTTTAGTTCACGTGTCACAGAGCGATCTTCAATTGCCGGTGCTGCAACGACGAACAATAAATCTAGCAACATTTGCAATTGAAGATCGCTCTGTAAGGCCGGAATTAGAGCTCAGCGTCGATTCGACGTGAAATGATGACGTGAAATGTTGTCGTGAAATTAATTACACGAGTGTGGATCATGCTACAGGTCTACAATTTTCTAAGGATAATATATGAATCAATACCTTAATCGTGTCCAATACTGAGTGTTATCAGCCACAACTAGAGCGAATTGAAAAATTCAATTTTTATCATTTCACGTCATCATCATTTCACGTCACAGTGTCAGGGAACAACTTGACATTTCACGTCAGACTATTGCAAGCAGCAGTCTGACGTGAAATGTCAAGTTGTTCCCTGACACTGTGACGTGAAATGATGATGACGTGAAATGATGATGACGTGAAATGATGATGACGTGAAATGATAAAAATTGAATTTTTCAATTCGCTCTAGTTGTGGCTGATAACACTCAGTATTGGACACGATTAAGGTATTGATTTATATATTATCCTTAGAAAATTGTAGACCCGTAGCATGATCCACACTCGTGTAATTAATTTCACGACAACATTTCACGTCATCATTTCACGTCGAATCGACGCTGAGCTCTAATTCCCGCTTAACACGTGAACTAAAGTATGAGTTGACATCAACCAGTTGACATTAGAATGTCAACTACCGTGTGGAGCGCCTAACCAAAAAAGACCACTCACAACAGCTATATAGTTGTTTCCTGGGTGATACACGCTCAAAAACAGTATTCTCTCAACTCGGCTACATAATTTAAAATGCATGTGCTTGTGAATATTATTATGTAGACCCAAAAAGACATTTGTTATCGTAGATACAGTTGTTGCTGGGGTTAAGTTTATCACAAGGAAAAGATAAAATAATCTAATGTGAAGGCATATTCATCAAAATAAATGTGCATTCTAAGTACATGTCTGAACGTGGCTGAAACAAGAAAAAACAAAGCAAATTCAAGAATAATTTCATTTTTTTCATTATCAACATGTTCATGTATTCATTTCCTTCACAAAAAGCATTGCTGTGAACAAAAACAATGCCCAACTGTAGACAAGCCTTTCAGGGAAAGCCAATTTAGCGTATTTTGCGGGTACACTCCTGCAGTTTCAGTACCATTAACAACTGATAAATGTAGTCATATAATATCGGTATGTTGTATACAGAGTTGTTAAAATACTGGTATTTTTAGAAAATGTTAACATAAACGAAACTCCAATTTGGGTATTTATACTAAAAGAGTAAAATCCTAGGGTATACATAAAAATAAAACAAAAATGTAAAAAAAAATCTAATTTTTTTTCTGAAATGTTGAGATTCAGTGAAACAACACAATTTCATCAGTTTTACATGTTTTGGAAACTAGGTCAGGTCAATAAATAGGATGCCATACATAGATTTAAAGGGTGAAAGTAATTTTTATATATATTTTTACAATTCCATATTTTTTGCAGTTATACAGATATTATGATGGTAGTTTTTCCATTATTACCCAACTAATCAGTGACGTTCAACAGTAACTTAAATTGCCTGTGTATTATATACTTTAAATCCTCAAATAAGACCCCATTGGAGTTATTTTTTCCTCAGACGTTATTCAAGGGGGAGGTATTCGAGGAGGGAGTTTTTTTCCGTAAAACTTGGACTTAATTCATTGTATGGGTGCAGTCTGTAAACTCATGTAATTCAGGTATTTAATTGTCCAACAACAATAAAAATATGTTTATCTTTATACCAGACAGAGTTGCAAAAGTGTATTTACACTTACCCGAAATACCCGGGTAAATGGGTATTTATATTTACACTTACACTTTCAAAAAAAAACTCATACACTTTTTTACACTTTCCTGGGCAAAATACCCGGGTACAGAAAGTGTATTTTGTTCTTTCAGATAGACCTGTTTTATGCTTTTGAGAAAGCATAAAATAGGGTCATGTACAAAAAATGCATTGAATGTAGAAAATATGGCAAACGTACAAACTAGCCTTTGATCTACAACTTTTGATCAGTAAATACTCATGGTATTCTACAGTTTCATCATACTTTTGTAAAAAAGACAAGATCAATGGAAATTAACCAGCTGGACACGAAGTCAACTTTTGCATTGACATTTATTGCATGTCCATTCTTGCATTTAAACAGTGTGTATCGCATTGCTTAGTCAGTAAAATATCAACACTGAAAAAGTGCCAATATTAGGGAACTTCATACCACTACAGTATTTGTTACAGTCTGAAATGTTTCATAAAAGGCCGTAAAATGTGAAATAATGCATAAAATTATAAATTGATCTAAAGGTGGGAACAGCGGTGTTTTCTAATGTTCAACAGTGAGAGCTCTTTCTAAATTTTTTTTACACTTTCCTAGGTATTTTCAAAATACCTTACACTTTTGGTATCCATACTCAAAATTTGGAAAGTGTATTTACACTTACACTTACACTTTCCAAAAATAACAGTATTTTAACAACTCTGGTTTATACATGCATACACATAATGTATCTGCTGTCGCTGCTCTAGGTAGGCTAATATTATTTTGTATTGTTGTATTGTATCGTTATCATCCAGAGGGATTGTCATTCAAGAGGGGGAGTTATTCGAGGGTGTCTTATTGGTTGATTTGCAGTAGTTCACATTGCAATGTGTGTAAAATAGTTGTTCAAAGTAACGAAAAAATTTCAACCTATACATAAACATAAAGTATTTCATTTTTACTCACCCTCAGGCTTCCAGTACAGAAAATGTAACGTATTTTTTCACTTTTACTCGTGAGTAAATGTTAGTAAAATACCTTTCCCCAGAAAACGTAAAAGTGAGTGTTTTTTGCCCCAACTTTCACTCAAAATCACAAATTTTCAAATATTTTTGCTTATTTTCACCTCCAAATTTGCTTTTTTAGGCCATATCTGGTATTATATACCCAATTTTTGGTTATATGTATTTCATTATTTTAGCCTCTTTTCACCCTTTTCTACCTTCCATGCCTTGTATGGTAACATATTTATTGGGTAAAAGTAAATATGTTTTAACAACTATGGTGTGTGATATGGGGCATAAAAGTATATGAGTAGGTATATGAGCTGGGTATGACTGTAGTGTCATATGCTATAGACACAATGCAATCCCACCTGTTAGACGAGTAAGGAAAAAATTGTCCCCCACTTGAATAATCCCCCCCCCAAATGTCAGAAGTGATTGTTATGATGAGTAATTGTTAATGTTAAAAAGAGTTGATTGTTATTCGTTCATTCCGCTCAATGCATGTATATAATAAATCAATATAATAAATCACAGTACAGCACATATTAATTAGTAGAGCAAAGGATTAGTTGAATGGAACATGAATAAGTGTAAATACTAATATTATGTCACACTTAAGTACCCACAAACTAATGCGTAAAAAGTTGCAAAATAAAGCAAGCGCGAAAGCATTTCTTTGGTTGAAGAAATACCTCAAAAACATTAATTGTGTAGGGCACCGTACAGCAGACTGCACTGTAGTAATGATATACTCGGCTGACCGGATGCTATGCATTTTTCGGAAGGAACCACTGCATCATTTCATGACATTATCATTTATAAAAAAAGATAAATTGTTCCAAAAAAGGCAAAAAAAATCCGGAAAAACGTTGGCCGCTTGTACGCTACTCCGCCTTTTTTCTGTTTTAAATACTATCTTTGTTTTTGTGAAGGTGCGTACATCTACATAAGTATCCTGCTCGCACGTTATCGACACAAGTATTTTTGGGTGCATACTTTGCGGTCAGCCGAGTTGGCAAAAAGTTAGTAAATATTTTTTTAGGATTTTCAATATTTTATAAGCTTTCGATTTTATCACCTCGGAAAAGACTAATAAAAAAATTATTCTGCAAGGTATATAACTGTTAGATACCCAATAAAACCCTATGAATAACTACGATTAAATCAACAATGCACTTGAACATGAAATCAACAGCGGTAGAGATCATTAAAAACAGCTTGTACTTTGATCAAAATATGTCAAATCGAAATTAAATATTGATATAAACGACAACATGCTTGAACTTAAACGTTTCTTCACTCACGTGATAAAATTGTCAATGTCAACTCAATTTATGTCAACAATGAATCACTTTGGGGTTATGGTGGCAAGCCCTGCGCACTTTCAATGTGCAAATTATTTTACATTTTTGTTCGTACCTACCTATTTTAATTAGCTGTTGTTAACCTAATTTTATACAATTTAAGGTACACAATTTTTTTATCAAATTCAATTACTGTATTTCTTCTAATAGAAGAGTGCCGTTCTATTTTTTTGTCGTAAACTTTTAACCTGCTGTTCTATCAGAGGTGGCGCTCTATTTGAGGTGCCGTTCTATTGTTTTTCGAATTTTTCGAATTCTAATTTTTTCACACATTTTAATTTGAACGTGGTTTCATTATTATTATTATTATTTCATTATTATTTTATGAAAGTTGAACAATATTTTAATTGAGCATCAAGCTGAAATTTTTATATTCATTTGAATACCGTATTTGCTTGAATAGTACCCCCCTTGAATAATTCCCCCTCCCCCTCGAATAATCCCCCCTTAAAGAATTTGCTCAATTTATTGTGCCCAATTTAAACAAAAATGGCACGTTTGTGTGAATAAAGCAGATTTCATCAATTGAGTTGATAGAAACATGGTTGAAAATGTTGACGAAATAATAATTCCCCCCCCCTCGAATAATTCCCCCCTCGATTAGTTCCCCCTCAAAATAGTCTGACGAAATAATAATCCCCCAGGGGGATTATTCAAGCAAATACGGTAATTTGAATCTTCCCGCCATTTAGTTATTAGCACCCTTCCTGCGTAAACCTGCCGTTCTATTGGAAACTGCCCTTCTATTGGAGGATGCCGTTCTATTATTTTCATGAGCGCAAAAACCTACCAAAACCTACCGTTCTATTAGAAGAAATATGGTACCTAACTAGTTCAGAGTGCTGAGCAGATGCAAATTTAGATACCGTAAATCCTCGAATAAGTCCCCGGGGGACTTATTTTTTCTCAGAATTTTTTGAGGGGGACTTATTCGAGGGGGGGGGGTTTCGAGGGGGTAGTTATTTTTTCGTCGGAATATTGAGTAAAAAGCATGATCAATATATCATCTAAATGGGGTTAAGTAGGTTGCATAAACGTGTAAGCCAGTATAGAAATCCCGTAATTCATGCAATGAAATCGATGTTAGTGTGCATCAATGCAAAATAATGCATAATTTGAATGAATGTATACATAAATACCTTTTTTATACATGGACTTATTTTTCACCCATAAAAGAGGGGGTTGTTATTCAAGGGGGGAGTTATTTTTTCCTCAGTCAGCTTACAGGGGGGAGTTATTCGAGGGGGGAGTTATTCGAGGGGGAACTTATTTGAGGATTGACGGTACTAAATATTACAAAATAATGAATTTAATTTTTTTTTACATAATCATGATTGTTTGCATTTGCAAATTGTCAGCAATCGTTCAATTGATCAGATCAGATCAGAAAACATTCTTAGTAGAGTGAAAATCGTAGAGTGACTGAAACATTTGCACTTTTGAAGCAGATTTCCTGTCAATCTTCAAATTTCACTCAGGTGTTCTCCAGTGGGAACTTGTGTCTTAGCTTTTGCATGTGCAAATACACGCAACTAATGATGGCAAACAAAAATTCAAAAATTAAAAACAGTTTTTATATTTTAGAATTTGTTGGAGTTTACAGCTTGAGAGAAAAACTTTTTGAGAAATTTGAAAGTTAAGCAATTCGAAAATGTTTTAAAATTTTTTAAGCATTTTCGGTTGAAAATGCATGAAAAATAAAAACACAACAAAATATTTTTTTCAAGAAAACCAAATTTGAAAATTCAAAAACTGTTTAAAAAGGGTTTGTCATCTTTAGTATTTACACACTTAGGTAGCTTGCCCATTTAATAAATGCAATCATAATTCACAGTGATTAAACCAGGGGGCAGTCCCATGTAAAAAACCATGTAAAGTGTAAAAAGGTGGGTGTCATGTAAAAGACCCTGTAAAGTGTCAGTTGTCATGAATAAGGCCCCGTAAAATGGCAAATGTCATGTCAGAGACTCTGCAGAGTGTTATGTGTATCCACATCTTATTGTTTCATATCCGTATCTTTATGGTGTCGAAATCTTCCTTACGTTAGATTTGGATACAAAACATAAGATAAGGGTACAATTCAATACGATTTGGATACACATGACACATTACAGAATCTTTTACGTGACACATAACATTTTACAGGGTATTTTACACTTCACAGGATTTAAAAAAAAAATTCAATAAAAACCCACCACACCTTAATATCACATCCTAATCACCAAATTTGCTGGTGTGCAAAACTGCTCACCAGTCTGTCGTGAGCCTCACCGGACCTCCTGGAAACTATTGGACTCCTTTCAGCTACTGATGCAGAATCTTCTTTGGTGGCTGACCTGGGGGGGGGGGGGGGGGTAATTTTGGGTTTTTAGGATCTGGGGCTGGAGGCAATTCCAGATTGTGTCAAATGTCAAGTAATGCATGTAAAGTGTTGAAAGTCGTGTAAAAGGTCAAATTTTCTATATTGTTTACTGGTCATTTGACATTTTTCATGATTTTACACACTTTGGATGACATTTGACATTTAACAGGAAATTTTACACGGTCTGGGAATGGCACCGGAAATTTTATTATCTTTCAAGTGGTCGTGTTTTAGTTTTTACTCTGTTTAGATTTAGCTTTTATGTAGTGATGCAAAGGCACGATGGCACCGATGTTCCGGTGCTGGGTACGGAAGGGCACCAGCAGCGCCGGTGCTGGTGCGGTGCCTTTGCCATTTGCATAGGGCCCTGCCGGTGCCGGTGCCGGTGCGGTGCCACATTTCCCGGTGCCTTTACCATCACCAATTTGATGTGGAACAAAATCGCACACTACAACTCAATGTATTTCAGGGTAAATATCGCAAAAATACCTATTTTTACGTTATTTTTGTGAGAAAAATACCTACTTTTACGTTTTCTGTGAGAAACAATACACATTTTTAAACTCTGGTTAGATGCATAATCTGTCTGGATGCATAAAGGGTAGAATTAGGTGCATGATGGGCCTAGATGCATAATCGGTTTAGATGCATAATGAGTCCTACTCGCTCAATCCACACCCCCCCCAACCACACAAACCTTTGCTGCATATCGCTGGTGTATTTGCCCACGCCGTAGCGCACGCAGCCGGTGATCGACGGTTGCGATTGTTGGTGGTGTACTGGCGCCGGGGTCGGGCTTTGTTGCCTTTGTTGCCTTGGTTGTTGGGTCTGGGTGGGGGTTGGGGTGTTTGGGGGTTTGAGGGGGTGTTTTTGGATACCCTCTACTGCCCCCGCATCCCCATGAATGCGCGCACTGCTTCTCTGTGCTAGGTTCCACATATTTCTCAGACCCATGTGAGTTGTTCTTCCATTCAACATTTATTTCGAAGGGGGTTACCTATTTGGAGGGGGGGGGGTGATCCTCCCCCCAGCTAACTCAGAACTGGGTCTATTTCGAGTGAAGGTTCATTGCGAGGTCGTTGGATATTTGAGGTGGGTGTGGCAATTAGGTAGTGGAAGTACGGTAAGTGCGTTGGCTATTTTCAACTTTCGCCCACATCTAATCCTACGACCAAAATAGCCTCTTCCTAACTTCAGTTCAGAGTACCTAATCACCTGTTGCACATGCATAAATAGGTGCCTAGTTAATTAATCTGCACTGCACGGCGACCCACGCGCCAGTAATCAGTTTTCGACCACAGATGAGAAAACGTAAAAACGCTTATTATACTCGAAAAATACACATACTGCTCAAGTGCACTGGAGGACACTTGAAAAAGTGTTGAGAAAAGTCCTTTTATCTTTATGTTTTGTGGGCTTCCAAACTGTTGTTGCAGACACAGTTTTGTGTTCCTCCGCAATTTATAGATAAGTTTTAAATTGAAGTTTTATATCATGCTCTTGCATTTGACATGCATTTTCAATGAAAAATACCGAGAAAAAAAACGATTTTTAAGACTGTTTCTCCTAGTGAAATAATTTTTCCACAATTATATGCA
This sequence comes from Sphaerolaimus hirsutus, assembly GCA_964036195.1. NCBI lineage: Eukaryota > Metazoa > Nematoda > Chromadorea > Monhysterida > Sphaerolaimidae > Sphaerolaimus > Sphaerolaimus hirsutus. The sequence continues at coordinate 20,695,407 of OZ038453.1, read as the reverse complement.
TCGCATCTAAAATTGGTTTGAAGTATTTTTAATCATCAAGACTTATGAGACCTAAAAGCATGCACTTATGATGCTGGCATGCTGATTCACAGACTTACAGATATGTAATTGTAACTTCTTGATAAAGAAACTGACACAGTTAATTTCCGGTCAATTAAAATGCCAGGTCAGAGTTACTAAAATAAGTACAATGCTTTTAAAAAGTATATGTTAACTTAAATCACTTTTGATACAGGAAAAATGGTAAGTAGACATTACAAAAATTATCTTAGTTTATTTTATGTTGATAAGCATTAAGGAAAGTACATAATCAATATAAACATTTAATATGCCAAAAACTATTTATTTATTCATTACGTTATTTTCAGAATATATTTTATATAAGTGAATCAGCAATTAGCTTTGAATAACTTTATATACGCTTATATTCTTTGAAAAAGTGTTTGTGAAACTGTGTGCATGAACAAGAATTTTGTTTTATTGGAAAGAAAGTGTAATTTTTTAAATATTGAAGCATTGTAATACAGTAGTATTTTAAGTATTTTAATACAATGTTAAGGCAACTTTATTGTGAAGCATTTATTTCCCCTATACCCAGTGTTCATCTGTATACTCGACAGACCGCAAAGTATGTGGTGATTTTTTACCATAATTTAATGAAAAAAATCCCGTGATAAATTTCGTAATGATTTTTTCATAGTAAATACGAAATATTGTGGTGAAAAACTGTAAAACGTTTAGTTCATTATTCAGATGGGTTATGGTCAGTTTCCATACTGAGTGTGATGTCCGCCGAGTATACCACATTTACTTCAGAAATCAATTTGAGCATTGTTTATCAATGCCAGCGTGTCAGCATTGACTTCTCCAAATTTTATCATGCTGGTATGCCATTCCGAAGGAAACACTCAATCATGACGTCACCATTTAATAAAATAAAAAAATTGAATACATTAGTATCCTGGACCTGGTCCTAATGCTACGATTACAGCTCGGGCGTAAAATTCCAGCGTAAAATAGAAATTTTTGAATTTCCACAATCAAATTGCAGTGACTGTGGATGATGACTCTCGGTTACAATGAAGGTATTGATAAACATATTCTCCATGAAAAATTGCAGACCTGTATCATCATCCACTTTTATGTAATCAATTTTGCGATGGAATTTTACGCTGGAATTTTACGCCCGAGCTGTAATCGCTCCATTATCGACCAAGCCATAGTAATTTTTTTCGCTTGCATTCATTGCAGTATGTATGTATCAGAGTTGTTAGAATTACTGAACGTACTCACCACAAAGTATAGAAAACGTAAAATACTTTTTTACTCGTACGTACGCGTAAATGTAGGTACTTTTCGTGCGAGTGTAGAAACGACTTATTTTCATCATAGAATATATAAAAGTGAGCACTTTTTCATGTGTACAGCACAACATATGATTTCTGTAAGCAAACGACGTATAAAATAGTTTTCAAGGTATCTTTATTCTAGGAGATAAAAATAGTCGCTCTCCCGACTCGTTTCCACTTCTATTGTCTCCACAACCATTTCGATTTGTTTGCGATTTTTTTTAAAGGCACGCGTGTCTTTAATATTCAACGGAACCACTCTGTAAATACCCAGCTGTGTAGTCACTTTATAGGTAAAAATATGTCCCAAATTGACTTTTCTGAAATACATTTTCCGTACGCTTTGAAAATGTACGCGTACAAGTGCATACGGTATTTAAAAAAAGTATATGTAAATGTATTTACCGCGTACTCGCGTACGCGTATTTTTCGAGTAAACGTACGTACCTTTTAACAACTTTGGTATGTATTTATATAAATTTTTTTCCCCAAAGTACGTTTTGAATTTCGAAGTTAGTTTTTAAATTTTCTAATTTTAATTTTCTTTGGCTGTTTTCAAATTTTTCTGCCAACAGAAATACTTTTGGCATTTCAAAAATTACAAATTTTTCACTGAATACACTTATTTGAAATTGTTATGTAAATACATACTTGAACATGTAAATACATATTTGAAGCCTTTTCCATCTATAACTTTTTTAAATAGTTGAATTGACCTGGCATACTTATTTCAGAGCTCTAGCCATCACAAATGACACACACCTGTGTAGTGTCACGTTTAGGGTGATGTGAAGCGTAACTAATTGACATATTTGCCCCCATGTTAAAGCTAATTGGTGCCTTCTGAAGTCATTTGCTTTAATAATGATGTTCAAAATACCATATATTTAAGAAAAAGTTGCCTCGAAAACACCTCTCTTTGGATAATTCTCCAGTGTACCTAAAGTTTTGTAAACCAGAGTTGTTTAAAAATGTACTGAACGTTTTCTGAAAGTGAACAACTTAACTAAAAAACTGGTCTTGTGTAAAACTCATGTGTGATGTATGGAATGGATTATGAGCTGGGCTGCATATCCAGGTCAGAGTTGTCAAAAGTATAATAACAAACTTTTTTCAAAGTCTACACCAACATAAAGTATTGATTTGTTATTAGCCCTGCCAGAAAACATATAGAAATTTGTTACTTTTACTCATGAGTAAATATGAGTAAAACACTTTTGTCCCCAGAAAACATAAACATAAGTATTTTTGAGAAATTTTGACCCAATTTTCACTCATTATCACTGACTATCTACCCCGATTTTGACTATTTTTCAATATTTTCAGCCTTTTTCTTCCTCTTTTTCATTCTATGCCATGAACAAGCTGATATAAAACCTATCCGAAATACGTTTTCTGTACTCGACTAGCACGCATAAATGACGCATAAATACAAGGACCAGGACGCATAAAAGTGAGTGAGTATGTATGTACGCGTACTTTCTTTCATAGGTAATGTAAACATATTTATTCACACAATACTCCAGTATTCCCATTTTTCCAGTAAACGTAAATACTTTCTACAATTGTGGTGTAAACACGAACAAAATTTCACTGTCAAGCTATGAATAAATCAGAGTTGATAGTGCGTTTTTCTCGTTAACTCAAAAAATACGGTAATACGGTATAGGTCATCTTTGAACGAGATCACGATTTTTTTCTATGATATCATACATTCTTACATGACATTTTCGTTTTCGATGTCATGAAAACTGAAAATGTCAATGTCATCAAAATGTCATTGCGATGTTCTGTTACGTAATTACTCCACAGGGTAAACTTTTTATCTAACGCGTGTTAGAGCCTGCGAAAACTCAATCTGTAAACTGATATTTTCCCGTAATGGAGCGATTACAGCTCGGGCGTAAAATTGCAGCGTAAAATTCCATCGCAAAATTGATTACCGTATTACCTCGAATTATCCCCCCCCTTGAATTAACCCCCCCCCTCGAAATACCCCCCCCCTAAAATTGAGTGTAATGTGAACGTACATGACAAATACCGCAGTTTGTGATCTGTACAAGGCAGAACACACCTAAAAACTGATGATAAAGTGACGTTAGGGTAGGGTTACTGTGTATATACAGTTTAAAATGCTTATAAACACGTATACATCCATGTAATTGCTTGTTTTTTCTACGTCTGAGTATGGGGGATTTCAGAAATTTTCTGGCGAAATAATAGACCCCCCCCCTCGAATAAACCCCCCCCTCGAATTATCCCCCCCTAAAATTTTGCTGGCGAAATAATAAACCCCCTGGGGGTATTTCGAGGTAATACGGTACATAAAAGTGGATGATGATACAGGTGTGCAATTTTTCATGGAGAATATGTTTATCAATACCTTCATTGTGTCCGAGAGCCATCATCCACAGTCACTGCAATTTGATTGTGGAAATTCAAAAATTTCTATTTTACGTTGGAATTTTACGCCAGCTGAAGAAAAGTCAATTCTACGCCAGGTGATTGCATGCAATGACATAGCGTAGAATTGATTTTTCTTCAGCTGGCGTAAAATTGCAGCATAAAATCGAAATTTTTGCATTTTCAGAATCAAATAGAAGTGACCGTGGACGACGACCCTTGGTCACAATGAAGGTATTGATTAACATATTGTCCATGAAAAATTGCAGACCTGTATCATGATCCACTTTCATGTAATCAATTTTGCGATGGAATTTTACGCTGGAATTTTACGCCCGAGCTGTAATCGTAGCATAACTGAAAATTCTGGCAATGGTTTTTTGAAAAATGATATCATTTTGTAACATTTTCGGAATTAATGACAGGTAAACACAAATAAACAATTTTTAAAATGTAATTTTAAAAAATAAACATAAATATTTTTCTTATTTTGGTTTCGGGTGCATAATTTTCTGGTCGGCCAAATTTTGCAGATTTTATAATGTTTGAGGACGACTACATTTTGGAAAAAAGTTGCGCTAAAAAAATTGGAATGTAGTATGATATTATATGAAATACGATATTATATACCGTATTTCCTCGAAATACCCCCCCATCTTAAATTAACCCCCCTCGAAATACCCCCAGGTGTTTTCGAGCTGGGGAAAAAATAAACCCCCCACTGGAAATACCCCCCCTGAAATGATGACCATCATGTATGCAACGTACAGGCTATTTACACAGGTCCCGGCCCGGGACCGGGACCCGGCAAAAAATAATTTTCAGTCAAAAGTGAATAATTGGCGTGTATGGGTTATTTGCATGTTAATAAGGTGAATTATCACCAAATTAGCATGCAGAAAATTTTTGCAAGACGGTTACACCCGCCGATGCATATTCGGCGGGGTCGGGGCCATTTCGACATTGCTGGGGACCGGGCCCCGGCAGGATTTCGATCACTATACAAAAATACAGTGATCGAAAAAATTAAAATATGAATAAAATAAAAACCAGTAACCGCCCGGAGCTAAAATTTGGCATGCATACTCACTAAACGAAGGAGTACATGCATGCCGAATTTGAAAACTAATCGGAATTATTTTACACACCCGCCCAAAGAATATGAAGGGTGTGCTTCTAAAAGTACCGATCTACAAATTTTTCAAATTTGAGTTAGGACCATTTTTGGGGTCCCCATAAAAATGTGCTTCAAAAATATAAATAATATGTGGGGGGTGCGAAATTCAATTTTGAGATATGGGTGGTCGAAAAAAGCAAAAAATCGCAAAATACAGTTTTTGAAATTTTAAAAGTACCGATCTACACGCTTTTTCAGCTTTTGTGTCTTTAAAAGTACCGATCTACACACTTTTTTTCGAAATTGCTCTGTTAAATGTACCGATCTGCACATTATTTTTTGTGCTTCTAAAAGTACCGATGTCAGATCGGTGTCCGGGTGCGCAAAAACTCATTTTGTGCTTTTTTATTATGGGTAAAAGTACCGATCTACAGCTTTCTGATTTTGTGCTTTAAAAAATACCGATCTACACGCTATTACCAATTTGTTCCTTTAAAATGGACTGTACTACAAAAATACAATTCCCTAAATTTTATATAGCTAGTGTTATGTGTAAAATCAATGATTATACCCATGCATGTGGATACCCAACAATATGGCTGAAATACCCTTACCCAAAATTCCCATACCCAATACCCATGTATGGGTATTGCATGCTCCAAACTTTCAATCGCGATTATCTCAAAATCGATTTTTTGTAGATCGGTACTTTTAGAAGCACACCCTTCATATGCATTGGCGGGTATAACTGTCTTGCAAAAATTTGGTGCATGCTAATTTGGTGATGATAATTCACCTTATTAACATGCAAATAACCCATACACGCCAATTATTCACTTTTGAAAAAAATTATTTTTTGTCGGGTCCCGGTCCCCGCCCAACGTACATGATGTATTTATTGTTGCCGGTTCGCACCGCAGCTACACATATACCCAGTGTGAGTAGCGATTACGTTTATATGCCCACATATATGCTATTTCGTCACATGTATTACCCCTTTTGGGCACGTTTTGACGTAATCTTTAGTACCAATTTCATGACAATTTCTGACGAAATAGTAACCCCCCCTCGAAATACCCCCCTCAAAATTTCCACTGTGATAAAATAAACCCCCTGGGGGTATTTCGAGGAAATACGGTATTCATATATTCTGATGTATCTAATCAATTTTTACATCTTTATGTAAAATTACTTCCCGTTAAGTAGTTTTCCGTTTCGCAATTTCCGTTTTAGCGCAAATTTCCGCTATGCGTTAAGCTGATCTTCACGCATGGGTTGTTTCCGACATGGTGTCAAACATACATAACGGTGTTAGTTTCTACCAAACAAAGCTTTTCGCCTAATGCAAAGCTAGTGGTGTCTAATTCCATTGCGCATTAGCGTTAAGTCTTTCAATTTTTGTTTTCCACTGTTTCGTACGGCTTACATAGCATTTTGGTGCGTCTGCAATAACTTATACCCAACCATGCAAAAATTGGGTCTGCGCTTCTCAGCATCTAAACCCGCATAGCATGTGGACCCGCATGGCATGTATTTATTCGCTTGGCATCTATCGTGCCATATACAATGATGAAAAAGACACAGAAATTGAACACAGAAACTCATAGAGTTTCTGTGTTTTTGTTTTACACAGAAACATGGAAACTCAACAATTTTTCAAAACTCAAAACTCAAATGAGTTTTTTGATTGGAGAACGCGGAAACACAGAAACACGGAAACACGGAAACACAGATAAGTTTTTGAGTTTACCGTATTTCCTCGAAATACCCCCCCCCCCCTCGAAATACCCCCCCTCAAAATCGGCACTATGAATTTGTGGTCCGGGAAATGCATAACAGATGTTCAAACACTTACTGTGTTACGTTTGAACATCGTTTATACCATCTACATCCTTATATAAGGCTGTAAAAACTTATAAATGGTGGTTATTGTTGCATTTTTTACGTTTTTCTCTCAAAATTCTCACTCTGAAACAATCACCCCCGGGGGGTATTCCGAGGAAATACGGTATTCATTGGATTTGAGGAATACTGTGCTGTGTTTAACTGAACAACATGAGAAATGTGCCCAAGTGCATATCAACAGATAACGAAGGGTCCAAATTTAATAAAAAGTAACAAAATACAACCTAATAGCAAATTTGCACCTTCTCATTCTGACAATGATGGGAATTGTGATTGACACGGACTGCACCCACCAGCTCATTCCACAGAGTTGAGGGTCACCCCAAAGCTGCCAAAAGCATAACCTGGTCACTCGTAAGGTATTTTTTACAACTCTAATGGGTCAAAAGATGAGTTAGTCAAGTGAAACCAGTAAAGTAAAATGTCATCAAAATGCCAAATGTTAAAGCTTTAATTTTGACATTTTGCATGACTGTTTACATTTTTCAGCACATCTTACAGGGTCCATGGACATGCATGTACAAATTTGTAGTGAGAAAAACAACTGTTTTTGCATTGAACTGCTGCATTTGGTAAAAACTTGCAATTTATGAAAAAAACTCAAGTTTTTACCAAAAAAACACAGAAATAAAAACAGAGTTACTCAAGTTTTTTTCATAAAACTCCCCCTCAAAACACAGGTATTCATTTTTGAAAAAGTCAAAACACAGAAAGAGTTTTTTTTTTGGAGAACGAACCGATCGTTGGCCATATATGCCAAGCGGGCTACATGCCAGCACATGCCATGCGGTCTTGATGCCATGTCGGTGTGCATGCCAATCGAGCTGAACCCCCCCCCCCCTGCAGCCGATTTTGTGATGCTACTACCACGCTACTCTTTAGAGCCATTGCTTTATATGTAGGTATACTGTATTTCTTCGGTCTTATTGAAGTGTTCATTCACATTGGCTTGCTCGATTACATTGGCGGGTCTGTGGGGCATCTGAAAAATACATTGCCGTATGAAAAAGATTATCGTTGCATGATCCGATTTATCTCTTGGTGTTCGCCGCCATATGCACACTATCTGTCCGTGTATTTATACGTAGACGAATGCACATACTTTAAAAAAAATACAGTTAAAATACCTATGTTTTTACGTAATCAAATGCACATACATATTTACTTACAAAATGCACTTAAATGATATACTGATACGATCTGAAAAATATATTGCCGTGTTCGTTTACATTGACCCCCCAAAACCGCTTATGAAACAATACATTGGCAGTCCATATGATCGAAGAAATACGGTGTGATGATAAGTTCACTATGGGCACCGATTTCTAAAAGTCGACAAGTCCATAAATTTCCCATAAAGCAGCCTCGGCATTGCCGGGAACAAAAATGTTCTCTCGTGCAAGAAGTCGACAAGTCCATTTCTCACATTTCTGCACAGTCCAAATGAAATTTTGTGGACACCCCATTTTTCACATATAGGTTGAGAGGTTTTTCTAGGGGTGGCGCAAAATACGAAAACTCACAAAATTTCAACATTCACCGATGGCTAAAAACTAGGCGGCTCAAATATTGATTACAAATTGAAAATTTGCAATGCAAATTTGCAAGTAAAGATTTTGCAATATGCAAATAAAAAATACGCAATAGACTTGAACAAATTGATTTACCGTAATCTTGTTCATCATCAGCAAAATTGGACAGTTATTCATAATCAGCCACTGATTTAAATAGTAGGTCAAAGAGATGTTGGAAACATGCCAAAATTGAAACGCAATGGAAGAATAGATGAAATATTCCCAAAGCTACAAAATGAGCTTGGAAGTAACACCAGTTGCAAATATCAAGTATCAAAATTTGTCTGTTTGGTGCCTTCGTGTGCCCAAGGTATTTTGCTGGTTATTATTTATCCGGGCTAATTTCATGTTCACTTTTAGCTTAAAATTTAATACCCCCTTTTCTGTTATAGTCGTTATATTTATTTCCATTGCACGAACTGCTCGACGCCAGGGGGCAGTCCCAGACCCTGTAAAATGCCCTGTATAATATCAAATGTCATGCAAAGTGTGAAAAGTCATGTAAAATTCCCGGTAAAGTGGCAAATGTACATTCGCCATTCTCCACGACATTATACATGACTTTTAAACACTTTGCATGACATTTGACACTTCACAGGGTCTACGACTGGCGCCAGACGTCACAGACGTGGTATTTTATTTTAATGAAATAGAAATGAAATGAATCAAGCAGGCAACTAAGTACTGATATGTATTTATTTATAATTACAGCAGAATAGCACCATAATTTACTCGCCTTTAGCCCTACACAGTTCTGCATTAAGTCATTAGGTTCATTTCATATCGTAAACATGATAAACATCGTGAAAAACAGCCATTTCCCGGTGAACAGCCACTTGTTAAGCAAAAACGTAATTGTTGCCACAATTATTAAAGCGTCTAGGCATTCATAGTGTACAGTCCCGGCTGATATAGATTGAACTTTTGAGAGAAAAAATCTTCACCTGTCTGTAACTTGGCCCAAATGCCAGGGGGCGGTTGATAACTGAGGTGGGGGTGCGCGCAGGGGGTGCCCACATGTACCCCAGGGGGGACCCCCCGGCAGCCATCGATGCTGCTGTGCGAGTCCGCCAAATTTTGTTTTCCAATTTTCATCTGATGAATAAAGATGGAACGTAAACACAGCTGCGTGCTGCGTGTTCTACATGCGTGCTATAAACACGCAGCCATGTCTGTTCCGGTTACATGAGATATATAAAGTGAAAAATCATAAAATTCCACTCATATCAGAAAATTTGAGTGGAATTTAGTGGCCAAAGCAACAATAGTAAGTTTATTACTTTTTTATCAGTCTTTTAGGCCTGCAAAAGGGACAAATTGTGCAGTGGGAAACATGCCCAATAATTTGGGCTACCCACTCACCACAATTCTCAAACCATTGTTCCCCCAACCCAAAGCCAGACAGCAGCATTGATGGCTGCCGGGGGGTCCCCCCTGGGGTGCATGTAGGCACCCCCTGCGCGCACCCCCACCCCAGTTATCAACCGGCCCCTTGCATTTGCGCCAAGTTACAGACAGGTGCAATTTTTTCGTGCAAGTTACATCTATATCGGCCGGGACTGTATGTAGCTAGTTGCATAATTGTACCTAATTGCAATTGCTTGTACTTCACACGCAGCGACATTGTGGACAATCTGTATTTCAAAAATACATTTCAGAACATTTTCTAAATATGTATTTCATGTTTGGTTTTTAACGTTTAGCTGGTATCTTCAAAGTATTCTACGCTTTTAGTAAAAATACTTAAATTCTCAAAAAGGCATTTACGTTTACGTTTACTAAAATACCAGTACTTTTACAATTCTGGTAGATACTAAATATTTCTAATAATTGTAATGAACAATAGTGTAATATCCATCGATATCGACCCGTACTGGCTGCAATTCGAGCCGGCGCCCTACCATATCCACCTGATTACATCTTCGATCATAACAGTGATTGCGTTTTGGACTATTGTCACCAATGTAATGGTGCTCTTCGTTTACATCTGGTGCGTTGTTTGTGGCTATTTTTTATGTAATCTTGAATATTTCTTTAAAAAAACTTATTATTGATTAACAAATACCGTATTTTTCCAATAATTGGACAAATCCGTCTCCAAAATGTCGCTAACTTTGTGTATCGGAATAGTTGAAAATCGGCGCTTTTGGCACCAAAAAAATAGCTCCACCAAAATAATTATCGGCCACTTTCCAGGAGGAAAATACGCTTGCAAATGGCCAGTGACTATAATCGAACAAATAATGGTAAAAAACATGTAAATACATTGCACGCTTAGACCATAAGTGAACTACGAACATGAACAACGGTTAGGAAACAAACACAACTTAAACATTTGGAGAATATACATTTGTGTCTCAAAAAATCGCCGAAAAATAAACCATGTAACACGCCGAAATTGTTTTGAAAATTGTTGTCAGATGATTGAAAAAATGTGATGATCTGTTTTGTCCTTTAAGAAAATTTACTCCATTGTCAAATCTAAAAAATACCCCCCCCCCAATTCACAGCAACCCCGAAATCCACGCGCCGCTGAGAGTGTACATAATTTTCCAGTTGTGCGTGAACATGCTGCCCGCGATCACCACTTACTGGATGTGCATCGTGAGCGGATTCAAAGAAATGTGGAACTTCTCACAGTCGAGTCAGTTTCAAAGTACTGATTTACCGTAAATCATCGAATAAGTCCCCCCTCGAATAACCCCCCCCCCCCCCCCCGCCCCATCGAATACGTCCCGTCTCAAAAAATTCCGAGGAAAAAAAGAAGCGTATCTCCAGTAGGACGGTAGGTTTTTGGTTATCTTGCACACATGAAAACAATAGAATGGCAGCCTCCAATTGAACGGCAGATAGAACTAACGTTGGAAGAGTGCCAAAACAGAAATATAAACGACAGATGGTCAGGAAGTTCAAATCATTCAAATATTTATATTAAAATTCAAATTAAGGCTCTGATATTGTTAGAAGAGTTACTGGAGCAATTAAGTTGCTGTAAGTAGTAACTTGTTAATGAAGCATATTTCGAATAGTTGGTACAAATATGCTTGAAAATTCTGATCAAAAAATAATTCCCCATGGGAATCATTCAAACAAATACAGTAAATAAACTAAAAAACGCCCCCTTTTCAGTGTGCAACATTTACGCAATGGTGCAAGGCTATTGCGCGCTGATATCAATTTGGTGCATGGCTGGAATTGCGGTGGAAAGGGCGGCCGGTCTGAAATACGTCAGTGGCACGTCGAAAGCAATTCATAGGTGTGTTTTTGGCTCGGTGCCAATTACAATGCAGATCACACTATCATTTTGCAGGTTTATGAAATTCAGTGTGGCTGTGTGGCCAGCGTTATGTCTGAGCATGCCTCTATTTGGTTTTGGGCAGTACAAACCAGAGGGGACACTGACTTCCTGTTGTTTCGATTTTGCAAACAAGTCTTTGCAAACGACACTTTTTATTGCTACACTCTATTTGCTGGGATTTTTCATTCCTTTTGTGCTCATTACAGCCAGTGAGTGCTTTTGATGTTTTTGACACCCTAGCAGAGTTGTTAGAATTACTGAACTTTTTACAAAGTATATGTAAATGTATTTACCGCGTACTCGCGTACGCGTATTTTTCGAGTAATTGTACGTAACAACTGCGCACCCTAGTAACATTATTCAAACGATTGACACAGAAACTTTCATGTGACACCCTCATAATTTTCAACTCCTAACAACCAGTGCGATTGCACTTAACAACTTTTCAATGGCAGAACTAGATAAATTGAAAAATTACTGCAGCCATTGTGATTTGGCTTTTATTTTAAAAGCACTCCCCCCACATAACTTTAACATTGGAACCAACCAGTTATGTAAATGCAGGGCAGTGTAGTCACATATAGAAATGTCTGAAATACATTTTCTGTACTCAGACACTTTTCAAAAGTATGCATACATAAAGGTAAGTACAGGTACCTTTTCAGAGAAAATGTAAATATATTTACCCAATACTCAAGTATATGTATATTTTGAGTAAATAAAATAACATTTTAACAACTGTGCCTTACCCCACAAACCCAGGCTACATCTGTGTGACAAATACCCTCAAAAGGTGCAGAATGACCAGAGTAAAATGGAGTGAACAACAAACTTCCAGCTCTGTATCCCCAGTTGCAAATGAAGAGTCAATTTGCATCAGCACAACAAAAAGGCAGTCATTAATTGACCAAAATGCCAAGATTGAACTAAAATATGACCACCACGTCCATGATCCACTACTATTGCATGTGCACCCAGTGCAGTGTCATACAAGAGTTTCTGTGGCAGATAATGTTGTGATGGGGAACAGTGGTTGCAGGAGATACAGTGTGTTTAAGTGTTTTAGCTGGATGGAGGTCAGTTTTTTGGATTTGCAGAATAATAACACTTGGACACTTGAATAATAACACAAGAGATATGGAATACTTGGAATCTATCAGATATTTTTGAGAATTAGGGTTTATAATTTTAAAGCTAATAATTTAATGTAAATATGTTGTCATCATATGATAATAAGGCTGTCAAATGCTTCCAAATATACCTTTCAATCTCATAGTTACACCTCTAAAATTTTTCAACACATTAATCCTCTATTACTAATAAAACACAGGGACAGGATAAAAAAGCAGTGACTCTAATGGCCATGACTATATTTTCATTCCTGATTTCCTGGGGTCCCTATGCAGCGATAACATTGATAGTTCAGTTGAGTCCAGAAGGAAAAGCTGTCATTGGACCTTACTTTGTAATGGCAGCTGGCATTTTGGCAAAAACACAGGCAATTTACAACCCCGCCCTTTGGTGTTGCATGAATTCAGAGTTTACAAAGAAAGTGAAGGAATTGATTCAGAGCATTCTGAGCTTTTGTATTGCGTGATGTACATACATATTTATTATTGAACCTATTTTGTTTTGAGTTAAAAAAACTCAAATTATTGATGTTTGTGAGTCAACTGGCTATAAATTTGAAATATCAATTTACCTACTTGAATTTTTCAAATAATTCACTTTGTTTAAAAAATTAGCAGCTGGCTGTGATTTATGATACCCAACTAAACTTAAACGTTTTCAATGCACACATTAAGCTAATTAGTTCACACATCAGAAAAAAACACCCATTCATCACATCCACCACATTAGGCGGCGTTTACACGGATTTTGTGTGAGGACAAAAAAATGCAATTTTTTAACTGTTGATGTGGAATCAATGTGAAATATATTACATGTGTGATACCTCAATTGATCGTGATTGTGCCAGCTTCACTGCCTGGGGCAAAGATCAAATTCCATAATTTTCCTAATCCCGCACACTAGATCACACTTTTTTCTTGTTGTCGTAAGTTTGTCGGAGGGTTTGTTCTACGCGGCCTCGCTCCCAAAATATGGTTGATAAAATCACAATTTTTGTCGTCACAAAGAATCCGTGTAAACACCGCCTTACACACATCAGAAAAAGGCGTCTACAGCCATCTTTAATTGCTCTGACCCATTTTAACTATGTTCAAATAAAAATTGATGTAATTTTTCAATTTTTCACAAAATTCTTATTATTTTGACACTTGACATTGAATGCTAATAGCCATAAACAGAAATTGCCCATAAGGTAAGTATTCGGGGCTGGGGGCAGGAAATTTCATTGTAGGAAAAAGTCGATATAAAGTCCACTCGTTTACTACCGTATTTCCTAGAAATACCCCCCCTCGAAACACCCCCCTCTCGAAATACCCCCTCAAAATGGACACTATGAGTTTATTAACCCCCCCCTCGAAATACCCCCCAAATTCAGTGTATATAGAACGTAGATGACAAAAGCTCCGGGACACGTGAACAACCATTACTGTGTTATGTTAGAACAGTGTTTATACCGTTTACATACTTGTACAAGTCTATAGATTCCTATACATAGCGGTTTTTGCTGCATTTTTCGACATCTGTGTACGTTTCAGACGACAATTTAGTACTGGGATTTCAAAAAATTTCTTGCGAGATAATACCCCCCCCTCAAATACCCACCCTCGTTTAACCCCCCTCAAAATTTCCACTCTGAAAAGATAAACCCCCCGAGGGGTAATTCGAGGAAATACGGTAGTTTTGCAAGATTATTTCCTTCCTGCCAAATGCTTTTTGTGGAAAGGCCACTGCTCAAATCAATATAAATATACATATATATATATATATATATATATATATATATATATATGTATATATATATATATTCAATATATTGCAGTCTTCAGAAATTGTAGGAACTTGCCCAGCTAATAACTTTCAGGAAGGCCCGTCGGACATGCATGACTGTGTTTTAGTTGATTACAGGCAGACAATTGGAAACGTAACTCGAAACACTATTAACTAAAATTGACTGTCTGGACTTAACGGAATTTTAGTCATTTTTAGCTTTTTGAAGCACGAACAGGGTTGGCAAAATCTCAGAAAAAAATAAAAATAAAATAAAAATAAAATGGAATATTCAAGAATAAAATAAAATAAAATAAAATGGAAAATATAAGAATAAAAATAAAAATTGTATAAAAATTCGAATTTTTGTAAAATTTTTGTAAAATTGTATAAAAATTTGTATTTTTGTAAAATTGTATAAAAATTCGTATTTTTTGTAAAATTTTATCTCATTGCTTGAGTTTCTACCTGTTTATTCATGGATCTGGGAGCAGTCCCAAGTGTAAAGTGTCCAATGTCATGTAAAATGTCATGCAAAGTGTCAATTGTCATGACAAATGTAAGGTCAAGTGTAAATTGTCATGACATGTAAAAAATAAAGTATCAATTGTCAAGTAAATTGTGTCCAAATCTTATGTTTTATATCTAAATCTTATGTTTTGTATCCAAATTATGTTGTTGTTGTATCCAAATCTTATGTGAACATTTGAATACAAAAACATAAGGTTTGGATACAAAACATACTATGGATACAAAAACACAAGATTTGGATACACAATTTACACTTTGCATGACATTTGTCATGACAATTGCCACTTTGCTTGAAATTTGACATGACACTTGACATTTTGCATGAGAATTGACACTTTACTTTATATTTGTCAAGACAATTGACAAATTGCATTACATTTTACAAATGTGCCCAGCACACTCCACTAGTCCTTCTACTGAAAATGCAAACCATTCTTATCAATAATTGTAACTTTACACTTGCAGCTAGCTAACAATACACACTGCATGCAACTTTTGAAAAGTAAGGGAAAAATTTGTCACAGGTTTTTCATGTATAGGTCTAATTATAACATTTTTTTGGCCTTGCATGCATGATTCTGATTTTTTGTAAAATGTTTGTACAATTTTTGTAAAATTTTTGTAAAATGTGTCATTTTATTTTATTAATGACTTTTGGGAATAAAATAAAATAAAATACAATGAAACAAGAATAAAATAAAAATAAAATAAAATTTTTATACAATTTTTATACAATTTTACTAAAATGAATTTTTATAAAACCAACCCTGAGCACGAATGCAAATACCGCAATTTGGGTGAAAAATACAGATCATATCAAGTCTATGGTTCAATGTTTCTCTATGCAACTTGTTTTATTAGGTATTTTATCTGGGTATGCTTTTTTATCGATTTTGATTATTCCTCTATTTTTATGAGGCACTCTCGGCTAGTAAATGTTAATAAAAGTTAACAAATGTTCGCAATTTTTCCTGCATTTTCCGCGATGGCGTAATTATAAAATATACGCCGGTACACTTTCATTAAAAGTAGTGAGTCAGCATTTTAAAATAATAATCATTGTATATTTGAAGGGGCTCTCTTAGCCACTCCTCCAGCCCCCGCAACACTATTCAATTGCAGAGTTGTTATTAGTACTGAACTGAACTTTTTTTTCAAAGTAAATGTAAATGTTACGTATTTTATTTTTACTCACCTCTGAGTACAGAAAACGTAAACTATTTTTTTACTTTTACACTGCGTAAACGTAAAACCTGGTATTTTTACTCAGTGAAAACGTAAAAACACGTATTTTTTCAATTTCCAAAACATAAAAGTGAGTAAAAGTAGAAGAGAAAGTCACCTTTTTCCCTACCTGTCGCAATTCCAATCATTTCCATAGCTATTTATACACCTCATTATTCTTCTTAATGACATTTTCTGTGCTTGTGTACTTTCAAAAAGTACGCGTAAAGGTGAGTACAGGGATTTTTAAAGGTATTTACTCAGTATACAAATATATGTATTTTTGGGGTAAATGTAAAAACATTTTAACAACTATGCTAAATTGAAAAATTGTATTGATGGAAGGAAATCTTCCAGAATGCTACAGATGATACTCAAATCACTTGTATTAATGTACAAGCCACTCATAAAATTTAATTATGTTATATGCTGATACTTGAATATATACCTTGAATAATATCCCATGAGTGTTCTGCACAAGCAAATGGAATATTTGTAGAAACACGGGAAACCTGACTGCATATAAAATCACAAAAGAACTAACCCATGCATGTTAAGTTTGATTTGTTTACAAGTTGATGAAAAATATACCTAATGTGAAATGTCAAAAATGAATATTGAATAAAAGTCAATAAGAAGTAAAATCAGAAATAGGTAGTCAATAAGTAACCCCTCCCCTAACTTGAAGAATTGCATATCATTTTTCTAGAGTACAACAGATGTTTGATGTCTTCCTAATAAAAAATAAAAAATACTTGATTTTTACCATTGCATTTTTCCGGAAAAAAATATTTTACTCTTCTTCCATCCTGCGCATAAGTAAAAAAACTTTGTCACATTTTCTTTACCCCAGAATGAGGAAAAGTTTTTTTTATGTCTCTGTTTTCTTTGTCCACAAAAAACGTCCAGTACTTGAATCAACTATGCTTTAATATAATCAACCAATGTTGATGTAAAATAACTCCCGGGGGCATTATTCAAGAATATACGGTAGTTAAGCAGCAGTGTTATCCAGACTTAACCAGAGTTTTCCCGATTTTGAGTATTTATACTAAAATGTAAAATACTTTTAAAATAGTTTTTCTTCATGGACTGCATGCTATGCATTCTTTTGAAGGAAACATGTCATAATGGCATCATCACCAGCACAAATAAATTTTTTTTTTCTTCTAAAAATCGAAAAATTTATATTAAAAAAAATATTTTTCTCATCACACTCTCACTGCATAACCTTTCATTGAAATCAATAAAACATACTATTTGACTTTCTCTGTATTCAAATTTTCATTTTCATCTAAAATCTTATTTTATCTGTTTTTTTTTGTAACATTTACATTTGCATAAAACTATATTAATATTTTTGTTTCACCAGGAAAATGTTTACACTTGTGTGAGTGTTTTTTAGTCCTCTTGGGGGTACCCGGGTATTTGGTAAACGTTATGGTATTATTGGAACGTACACATTAGTATAAATACCGTATTTCCTCGAAATATCCCCAGGGAGTTTATTTTTTCAGAGTGAAAATTTTGAGGGGGAGATTTCGAGGGGGGGGGGGCTTATTCGAGGGGGGGGTATTATTTCGCCAGAAATTTTCGTAAAGGGTGGTGGTAGAAAAGAGTAGTAAACAGTGATAAAGGTGACCTCACAAGATATTTCCATACATACCAACGTAGATAGGTACACATACACTAGCCCATGTGTCGCTGTGATGCAAATTTACATCAATAAATACATCATGTACCTTATATACATGATGTACCTTTTTCTTGAGGGGGGGGGGGTATTTTTCCCCAGCTCGAAAACTCCTGGGGGGTTTTCCGAGGGAGGGGTTAATTCAAGGGGGGGGGGGTATTTCGAGGAAATACGGTGCCTGGAATACCTGGGTACTCTGGGTAAACGTAAATACATTTTCGCAACTCTAGTGTTATCACACTCAACTTAAGTACCATGTTTATCTGCTTGTTGAAATCAACCTTGGCGAATGTCTGCCAGCCAATTACACGTTAATCAATTCAGAAAGTATAAATGTCGGTGGACACCCACGAACGCTGTATTTGGATTAAATGGTGAAAGGTGAATTTGGAAAAAAGTGAAAGATTGTTATCTAACTTATAACAATGAACACTAGTGTAATATCCATCGATATCGACCCGTACTGGCTGCAATTCGAGCCGGCGCCCTACCATATCCACCTGATTACATCTTCAATCATAACGGTGATTGCGTTTTGGACTATTGTCATCAATGTAATGGTGCTCTTCGTTTACATCTGGTGCGTTGCGAGGCTTTTTAAAGCTGAGATAACAGCTTAACACAAAGTTCGAACGTAATATTTTTGCCCGATGTAGAATCGGTTTTATTACACCTGATGGAAAATTATTATTTATAAAATTTCCACATTCATCTAGCTGTAGCCGTTTTTGCCGAGTGAAATGATTCAATTTTGTGGTGAAATTTTACATTTCAATTCTATGTCAAGCTGTAATCGCAGCTTCAATCGTGAAACTTGTTTTTTTTGTTGCATTTTTGGCTAGACCTAAAAGTTTGCTAACTGGGTCCATCTGATAATTGGCACTATCTGAACCTTAAAAATACCCCCCCCCCCCAAATTCACAGCAACCCCGAAATCCACGGCCCGCTGAGAGTGTACATAATTTTCCAGCTGTGCGTGAACATGTTGCCCGCGATCACCACTTACTGGATGTGCATCGTGAGCGGATTCAACCAAATCTGGAACTTCTCACAGTCGAGTCAGTTTGAAAGTATATACTCATATTCCTGGATAGTCCCCCCCCCCCCGAAAGCCAAAAATCCCCAAGTTGTGATGAAACACCACCCCATTCCAAATGGAACATTTATACATATCGCAATTTTCAAGTTTATTTTATCACCATTTATCTAGACTGAAAAATGCTCACTTTTCAGTGTGCAACATTTACGCGATGGTGCAAGGCTATTGCGCTCTGATATCAATCTGGTGCATGGCTGGAATTGCGGTGGAAAGGGCGGCCGGTCTGAAATACGTCGGTGGCACGTCGAAAGCAACTCGAAGGTGTGTTTTTGGCTCGGTGCCAATTACCAGCTTTGTCAATTGTCACACAGTCACACACGATGGAAAAAACACACAATAGTTTAAGATATTTTTGCATTTTTCTGTACTGAATATGAAATTACTTGCCCCACTCAAATATATTTTTAAATTAATCTACACATGCAAATAAAATTGAGGATACTTTGTCACAGGATCACTCAAGACAGTGACACCAAAAATCCTTACTTACCTTGAGAAAATACCTAACATTTGGCTATTGAACTGTACAATGCACATCAGCACATCCTAATAAAAATTATTCTTTATGCAGGTATATGAAATTCAGTGTGGCTGTATGCCCAGCTTTATGCCTAAGCATGCCTCTATTTGGTTTTGGGCAATACAAACCAGAGGGGACACTGACTTCTTGTTGTTTTGACTTTGCAAACAAGTCTTTGCAAACGACACTTTTTATTGCTACACTCTATTTGCTGGGATTTATCATTCCATTCGTGCTGGTGACAGCCAGTGAGTTATATTTATAAAAATTTATTTTTGGTCATTAAAACGAGTTTGAAAAATCCAAACCAATCAGAATCAATTAAAATATCACCTAGAAAAGTCCAAACCCCTAACCCCACAAACCCAGGCTACATCTATGTGACAAATACACTCAAAAAGTGCAGAATGACCAGAGTAAAATGGAGTGAACAACAAACGAACAGATATGTATCTACAGTTGCAAATGAAGAGTCAATTTGTCTCACAAAACAGGTGTCACAAACTGGTATGAATGCTAAGACTGAACCTAGTGACAAGAATTTCCATGAAACAGTAGTAGTGCAGGAGTATAGGCCAGGGCATAAAGGAGCTCTTGTGACAACTAAAGTTGTCATAGAAAACAGTGGTTGTATGAAATGCAGCATGTTTCAGTGTTTTGGTTGGATGGAGGTCAGTTTTGTGAATTTGTGAATCAATAGAATACAAATGTTTAAGATAAATAAAAAAGAAGTTGATTTTGAACATATGGCCTTTTGGTGAGAATGGGGCGTATCATTATTTTTTAAATGCATCTTATGAGGGTGTCACTTGAAACTTTCTGTCATTTTTTACATATGTCATACTGATAAAGCTGTCAGATTCTTAAAGTAAAACATCTTCAATGCCATACAACTGAAATTTTTTCAACATTTTATTTTAAAATTTTTAATGAAAAGTTACTGAGTATTACTAACACAACACAGGGTCAGGATAAAAAAGCAGTGACTCTAATGGCGATAACAGTGTGTTCATTCCTGATTTCCTGGGGCCCTTATGCAGCGATAACATTGATAGTTCAGTTGAGTCCAGAAGGAAAAGCTGTCATTGGACCTTATTTTGTGATGGCTGCTGGCATTTTGGCAAAAACACAGGCAATTTACAACCCCGCCCTTTGGTGTTGCGTGAATTCAGAGTTTAAACCCAAAGTGAAGGAATTGATTCAGAGAATGCTGAGCTTTTTTATTACTCAATGATCATATTATTGAACATAATTTGTGTTTTGTGTAAAAAAAACTGAGAGATGGCTGTCTTTAACTGTATAGAAATTGTGATAAATGGCTTAAACTTTTCTGTAATACCAGCTGATTCGAGTTATTTTATGCACATAATGCTAAGGAAATTTAAATATAACTGGCTATTATTATATTCCTGTATTCCTTATGTGATAATGCATTTGCTCATAAAATATCCTTACCACCTCAACTTTGCACGCACACATCAACCACACACTTCACACATCAGAAACAGCACCCCTTCATGACATCCACAACACACACAAAAATCAAAAACCCCCCAAAAAGGACAAACCTGTCCCTCATTCCCAAGGAACCAGGGCTGCATGGGGCTCTCATGCCCAGTATGCCCCTGCTGATACAACCTTATCCTCCTGGCAGCCTCGTGGGGGTCCATGGACCACACTGTGCCCGCAGTAGGCTGAAACTGGGCCTGGTCTCGGTGCCTTGAAAGTGGCGAGCACGGCAGGGTGGACATGGGGGTCATGCAGCCCGTGCTGGTGAGCATGGCTGGGGAGCGAGCCTGGGGGTGGGGGGTATTTTGGGTTGGTGTTTTCATCTGCATGTTTCACTGCAATGTGTGTGTTCCTTTGGCTCTGTGCCAACTTTGTTTAGGGAGATTGGATGCATGTGCTTTGCTTGTATGACTGATATCTAAGTAAATACAAGGTTTGAGTGAAACATTGACTTTCTAAAGATTTGTAACACTTTCATTGTAAATTCATAACACAAATCATCCTTGGCAATTGTCCAACTGAAAAAAATCAGAATCTACCTGATTGTGCATCATGTAAGCCTGTTGCATGTGCTCATCACCATTCAAACTGTCAACTTCAGTTGGCACAGTGGCTGCAGTGACACTTTGAGTGCTTAAACTTGGTGAATAGGGCGATGCTCCACCATGTATTGCCTGTGTTCAAAGTACAGGGGTCCAGTTGTATAATTAATACACAAATGTAATTTTCAAGTGGGCTTGTGCTTAAATAACTGGAAAAGTAACAAACTTGATAAACACCACTGGCACTGGAAGCCCTCTGCTGCATTGGGGTCCTTTGACCTTGGATCAAATTCACATCTTGAGGGGGTGCTTTCTTGGATGCGACAGAGTTGGATTGAACATTTGCTGATTTGGGTCGCCATTTGGGGTCAGCTAGGGGTATGACTTGATATTGGAGTGTCTTTAAAGATTCCATTTATTTTTGAATTATCATAAATACATACAATCGGTTTGATAACCTACCGTATTTCCTCGAATTACCCCCCGGGGGGTTATTTTTTCAGAGTGAAAATTTTGAGAGACAAACGTGAAAAATGCAACAATAACCACCATTTATAAGTTTTTATCGCCTTATATAAGGATGTAGATGGTATAAACCATATTCAAACGTAACACAGTAAGTGTTTTGAACGTCTGTTATGCATTTCCCGGACCACAAATTCATAGTGCCCATTTTGAGGGAGGGTATTTCGAGGGGGGGGTATTTCGAGGAAATACGGTAGTTGCATTCGTTTATTGCTGTGCAGTGTGCAGAAATTTTTATCAATTGGTTCACATTTACCAATGTGCAGTGTGAAGTCAGGGCAGTGGTGCACTCATCATCAGTGCACAAAAAAACATAAATATATGCATTATCAAAATATTCACACATATAGCATGGACAACACCTACTGGGTGGATCGATGGATAGATTTGACTGATTGTGGACCAATCGATAAAACTTTATGCTGTGCGCTACGCCACGCAGTATTGGTACTCTGCTGCCTAGATTACTGCCAGATTTTGGCAAACTCATAAGTTGGTTTTGAACACAATCAATTTGAGTTTACCAGAATGAGGTTTCTGTCAACTGCTGTTGATGGGGATTGAGAATAACTCATTCCAGTAAACTCAAATGTGTTCAAAGCTAATTTATGAGTTTACCAAGATCTGGGAGTCAACTAAATAGTATGCGCACAGTATTGAACAAGAGCAACCCAGTTTATCTCATTCAAATCTAGTAAACTCAAATCATAAGCAAGTCAATTCAATTCTTGAACAATTTTCCACTCACCCAATATTTTGAAGAATTCCGGATACACAGCATAATGCGTTTGTTGCCAAATTGCATCCGCCAATCCATAGTGTTTATCCAAGAAACACAATAGGCTGTTCGACGGTTTGTCTATTGCAATTTGGGCCGCGCAGCTATTCTCCCTCTGAGAATTTGAGTGCGTTTGAGAATAAAAGTACCGTATATACTCGAATAATTCCCCCGCCTTGGATAATTCCCCACCTTGAATAATTCCCCCATATCACACGAGTGAGGAAAAAATAATACGCCCCTCGAATAATTCCCCCCCCCTTAGGCATATGATAAAGTTTTTGCATCCAACTTTAACAAAAATTACATGTGTTTTTTTAGTAAATATAGCATATTTCATGAAATCAGTTCATAGAAACATGCATAAAATTTTCGACAAAATAATAATTCCCCCCTTGAATAATTATCCTCTCGAATAGTTCCCCCCTCAAAAAAGTCTGTAGAAAAAATTATTCCCTGGGGGATAATTCGAGTATATACGGTAATGTGATGCTTTGAATGATAATTTTGTTGCTTCATGAAGTTTGGTTTTTCAATATTGTCTGTTTTGATGGTTCCATCAATTTGAGTCGGGGTTTTCACCAGTTGATGATTCAGAAAGTGAGGAACAAACAATGAATGAATTTTAATGAAACAGTCCCATGGTGCCTATCATTTTTAACTGTCTGGCACCTTGGCGCTTTGCGCCATTTTTCATGGCACTATTCCCCCCCCCAAGTGGTACTATAATTTAAATATGTTATATTTACCAGTAACAGTGGCAACCAGTATGAAAAAAGTGTTAGGCAGTGTTTACACGGATTTCGTGTGACGACAAAAAATGTGTGTCGTCACAGACATTTTTTTAATGAAAATTGCAAATTTTACATGTGTGATGACAAATCGGCCTCATTATCAAATATCAACCACTTTGTCGTCCTGTCAGATTCTGCGTGTGACGACAATCTGTGATCGTCACACTGTCGCAGCGTGAAAATCAAGTTTTTTCAGATTTGTCGGAAAGCTGTCGGAAGGCCCGGCGGAATAAAAAAAATTCAACGGTCCATAACTATTTAAAGTACTAAGCAAATTGAACTGAAATTACACACACATATACACCTAAGTATGATATATACTCAACCATTTTTACTCGTGAATATGGAACTTTATTCCGGAGTTATGGAACTTTAAAAAAAAGATTTGTCGTAGCCATGAAATCCGTGTAAACGCCGCATTAAAATTTTTAAGGGTTTTTTCTCAACAAATTTCGAAATTTTTTCGATAATAGTTTTTCAATTTTCAAATTTGGTTTTTCGATTTAAATATTTTTTTTTGGAATACTTCACTATTTTTTCGGCTATTTACACAGGTCCCGGTCCCCGGCCGGGACCTGTGTAAATAGCCTATTTTTTCTACAAACTAATAGATCTTGGATAATTTTGGATAAATCTTTGTTTTGCGCCCATCCAAGCTGTTGTCGCATACACATCATCAGCACATGTTAATATTTCTCTGCCATAATGAATAGATCAATATTAAATTGAAGTTTCACATCTTCACACAAAGTTATCAAATGAAAAAAAACACTAACAGAGAGCATGTAATCGAACAATCTCTTTCCATAGCCCTTTCTCTGCAAACTGTCATACACATAGAAGTCCAAAATGCACAGTGGTTTGCATTGGTGACAAGTGCCAGTTTTGTCATAAAGATACAACTTTCTGTATCCAATTTTTAGTAGCCCAATGACTGCGCTGTGACCCCTGGAATGATTGTGGATTTTGTTACAAGGGTTAATTTGGCTAAAGTTTTGTGCCTGTGAATTTTTAGTCAAAAATAGGTATACCGTATTTCCTCGAAATACGGCCAGGGGGTTTATTTTTTCAGAGTAAGAATTTTGGGAGAGGGGGTATTTCGAGTGGGGAGGGGGGTACTTCGAGGGGGGGGGGTTATTATTTCGTGTTATTTATTTTCACAAAATACATTGTACGGAGTACGCTTTTATATACCCAAAACCGGTAATCAACGTGTCCAAGTACGGTATATTTGGACATATCAACGTCCATGTCTACACAAACTAGTAAATAGGTATATGTGTAGCTGCGATGCAAACTGCGACCAAGATATACATCATGTACATTGCATACATGATGTACAGAATTCTAGACGGGGTATTTCGAGGGGGGCGGGTATTTTTCCGCAGCTCAAAACCACCTGGGGGTATTTCGAGGGGGGTTTATTCAAGGGGGGGGGGGTATTTCGAGGAAATACGGTATTTACGTGAGTACTGAGTAAATACGTTTACATTTTAGAAAAGTAAATAAATCCATAGATAATAAATTTACATGAAATTAATCAATATGCACCTTTAGAAAATTATAATTACTGATAACAACCACTGTCATTTTTATATTGTGTTTTCTTGAGTAAAAATGGAGCACAATACTTCCGTTTACGTTTTCTCATATGACAAGTACGTTTTACATCGTATTTTACATTTAGTCCGTGTATTACGCTTTCTGTACTCGGTCGGACAGTGAGTAAATTTCAAATACTGTGCATTACATTGAATATACCGTATTTCCTCGAAATACCCCTCTCGAAATACCCCCCTCGAAATACCCCCCTCAGAAATACCCCGCTCAAAATTTCAAGTATAATAAATAAAATAACCCCCCGGGGGTTATTTCGCAGTACTTTACGGTACGAAATAAGGCACTTTAGTTGTATTACTTCAAGTATACTTTACTTGTATTACTTCAAGTATAGTTTGAAAGAGTTTGGTACTTAAAACAACTTTTAAAGGTTCAAATTTATCCTTAAAAATTAACTGATTTGAGCGTGCAAATGGGAGGAAATTTTTTTTCAGGAATCACACCTTCAAAACTTTTGTGACCTATGAAGTTCGGGTTTGAACGTTTAAAATTTTTAAATTTTGACCACTAACATTTTCGTAGCGTGCGGCTGCCACAGCAAATACAGAAATTGGTCATATTCAGCGTCGACTAGTTTCTCATAACTCGTCAGAACACCGCGTGTTATACCCTGGGCCTGCAAAAGATTACACTTTGTGTTATAATGATTACGTATTTACTGATGACGAGTTTCTTTACGCGTGCAAATTTTGAATTCGATCGGCACAATATTCGGTAAACTGCCAAGCAAATTTGCAGCACCCCCCCCCCCCCACCACCCCCCAAAAAAAGGTACAGGTTATCAATTCGGCAAAAATGCAGCCACTAATTCGGCATCACTAATTCTCTGGAATAGTGATGTAAAAGCGCCATGGCGCTGGCGCCTGGCGCTAGCGCCAAAACAAAAAGTGCCACGGCGCTTTTGGCGCTTGGCGCTATTTTTGACCGGTGCCAGGAACAAAATGCACGGCGCCGACGCTTGGCGCTAGCGCCAAAGCAAAATGCGCCATGGCGCTTCTGGCGCCATTGGCGCTTGGCGCTAAGGGTTCGGAAAAGCGCCATGGCGCCAAAGTTCTGGCGCTTTTCACATCACTACTCTGAATAATGCGAGGGAAAATGAACTCATTCCCGTAATTATCTCGCCATTGGAAAACGTTTTATGGATGAAAACTCCCCTCTCAGGGTGCGTAGAGTCTCTAACCGCTTTCATGAATGAATGAGTATACCTATTTCATGACTCATTTTCCCATGACTCATTTTACATCAGATGCAGGAAAATCGCTCAAGCTTTTTACTCCAGTATGAGTCATAGAAAGCGGCTTTCGACACAGACTACATGACATAATATTGACATATTTTAAAATCCAATTAATTTTCTGCCAATTTTTTTGACAAAACAAATTCTGACTATACTCGGCGGACCGCAAACTATGCGCTCAAAATTACTTATGTCTTAGTCGATGACGCACGATCAGGATACTTATGTACGCGCGTACTTCAACAAAAAGAAAATATTTTTAAAAGAAAAAGGCGGAGAAGAGTACAATCAACATAAGTTTTGTACCTATATCATTTTTTGAACAAATTTTATTTATTATTCATGACGTCATAATGGAGTGTTTCATTCAGAAAAATGCATAGCATGCGGTCCGTCTAGTATACCCAAAAAAAAAGAAATAAAAAATAAAAATGCTAACCTCCGAAGAAAATACGCCCATCTGGTCAATTATATTGGAAATTATGGGCGCTCGCCTCGGGCTGAGATTGTGGCAGATATCGTGTTGAAAAATGTTCAGTTGAAAAAGTGTGACACACATGGATAATTCTCAAATCAACTCCACCCACACATCCGAAATCAAAATTTAATCAGTGTTTTCGAAATCGTTTTTAAATCTTTGTAGAAAAAAAATCGAAAACTACAAAAAAAATTAAAATTCAGTTAACGTTTTCAATTGTTTTCTTTGCAATCATTAATCTACACTCAAATGGCACTGATCAGTCGGCGTGCGAAAGATATCTAATCGCATAGCTGATTTAGGTTTGGTTTGTCAATTCAAAAATCTTCCATTTGCGCACACTAATCGATTCGCACAAAAACCATCCAACACACTCAATGACACGGGTTAATCACTAAAAAAGTATTTAAACCAACTTCAATTTCTTCAAAGTTGCAATATCCAGTCGAATAATTTCGGAGTCGAGTAGCGTGCTGAGATCAAATGCAACATCCATCATGATTTAATGTGAATTTGAGATGATTGAATTTTTAATTTATTGAATTTTGATCGCTTCTGTTTTCAGGATTTGATTGGAAGCATTAATTTGAATTAATGTGGATTAGGTAATGTTTAAGCCCTGCGGTAAGAGATAGGATAAGGTATAATAGTTTTGATAAAATAATAATAATGACATTGTTTTAAAAGCAGTGACTTAAAGACTTTTTTCAATGCCATTTGGCTGGATCGCGCACAAAATAGTTGCTAAAATGAATGCATGTGTACTCTTAACATACATATACTTGGGTACTGAATAAATATTTACATTTACATATCCTCTGACAAAGTACCTGCACTCAATTTTACCATATACTTTTTGGAAGTCTTGAGTAAAAGAAACATATTTCTGATAGGCTTGTAATTTAGACTTTTCAAGGAACAGAAGAGAATAGAGGGGAATACAAAAAAAAAAAAATAGGTTGAAGTAGGCAAAATGGACATATAAGCATTTTTAAAGCCAAAAACAGCTGGAAATATGCAGAAAAACATGAATTAGTCAATTTTCTGGTGAAAGTGAAAATAGGGGCAAAATTTCTAAAAAAATGCTTCCTTTCACATTTTCACGTGAAAAAGTATTTTACAGATATGATTACTCCTGAGTAAGTAATGTAAAAAATGTTTACATTTTCTATACTCAGTGGTTGACTCAAAAAGAAATACTCTACATTTATTTACATATACTCTGCAAAAACTCCCTCACATTTAACAACTCTAGTGCACAATCAGGAATGAACCTGTTCACTCGTCCCGTTCACATTCAAGCCCACTTGGCAATGCATTCACACTGACTGACAAAGTGTTCATAAGTGCATTTGGTAGCGCCATTCTTTCAGTGTGGAGTATAACTTAAGAATGCATACTGCACAATGGTGAATTGATAGTGGTGGATTGGCATGAAAATGGCTTTTGAGAGATTGTGCGCAAAATGTTGGCGTTTTTGTACTGCTATTGATGGCGCCAGTTGTTTTTGGCGCCTGACACCATTTTTATGGCGCTATTCCATCGCACTTGAACCACTGATAAACTCCAGTGAATCAATTATATAATGGCTCTTACTGCATAAAAAAACAAACAAAAATTTACAAGAGTTCAAAAAGTTGAAGGTAAACAATGTACACGAAAAAATTTAGTCAGGGAGAATAGAAATGAATAAGAATATGCGCAGTAAAAAATAACATCACGTCTGAACAAAAAAATAATGGTAAAAAAACCAAAGGACTCACACTGCACACAATGGAAAATATTTTCACACGCGCGGGCATTTTGCCAATGTGTCGCGTGTCACGTACTGAATGTTACAGTCGGTAAACAAAAATTTACTGATACATAGGTATTGCATGTAGTGATGTAGATATACTTGAATAAATTTAAGTGTATTTACCAAAATGAATAGTTGTTAAAACGTATTTACGTTTTCGCGAAAAATACTTATACTTGAGTATTGAGTGAATACGTTTTCGTTTCCCCCGGAGAAAAATACCAGTACTCAACTTGACGCGTACTTTTTTAAAGTAAGCGAGTATAGAAAACGTAATTGATAAGCAATTTTGAGGTGAAAAACAGCAAAAATGGCAGCGGAAATGATAGAAGTTGCGATGGGTAGGGAAAGTGACGACACATCGCTTTTACTTTACTCATTTGTATGTTTCACTATTTACAAAATCGAAAAAATTCTAGTTTTTACGTATTCCCTGAGTAAAAATACTGGTATTTACGTTTACTTACCTTTTAAGCAGCGTAAAAGTAAAAAAAATCACTTTACGTTTTCTGTACTCATGGGTGTAAAAATAAAATAATTTACGTTTACGTTTACTTTGTAAAAAGTTCAGTACTTTTAACAACTCTGATTTACACAGAATAAATACACACTTATCCATTCAATTTCCATGTATTTACGATATCTGCGTGTATGTATTTAGATATTACATAAACATTACACTTACCTATTTTACCTGGGTCAGGCTTATTACGCATCTAAACCCATTACGCATGTAGACCCATCATAAACACATTATACCCATAGGGATAAGAAAGGGGGGTGGGTAACCCCACCTCAAACCGCCCAGCTATCTATCTATACCAGAGGCAATTTTTTTTGGTTACTTTCCCCAGAACAGCCCCCCGACACAAATTGCCTAGCTATCTAGCTATCTGGAGTGCTTTTGATCATTTTTACCCTAATTTTCACCCAAAGTCACTAATTTTCATACTTTTAATAGATTTCCATCTTTAAAATCACTAGGTTATGTGTTTTATTGCATATTTTCAGCATGCCGGGTATAGTTAAATGTGTGCCGGTTCTACATGCGTGATGGGTTTACATGCGTAATGGCACAGGGCCATTTTACCGTGTCTACCTGTGCACCCATGATTCACGCGGATTACGCACAGCGAGATTTGCATGTAAAATTGATATTTACATGTGTTTATTAATGGTTCTTTGTTGCGGAAATAAGATGTTAGATGATTTATAACCCCTGCATAGAAAATGTTTCTGTGATTATGTGAAGAAAAACCCGAAATAAAAGAGAGTATTGAAATCCAGGAATATCTTATTTCAACTCTGAATATTTACATTGCACTCTTGCATTGCGGGTGTTATTTACATTTTCACGGCTCAGACATTGAGAAATGTACAAAAATCTAATGTTTCGAAAAATGGCAATTCATTCTAAAATAGCTGGAAATGTTCTACATAAATACATGAGAAAATGTCAGCGAGCTAGTGCGTGATCGTGAGCAAAAATACATGCTCGCTGTACCAATTTACCGTAAAATTGTTTATGGTTTGGCTGTATTTATTTTCTGGTCTGGGAACATGACTGAACTGAAGCGGAATTAATTTTAAAAAAAACTGCTTTTTTAACATTACGTTCCATGCAAACAAGTCGAATTCATACAAACAAATACAATTAAAAAGGAAAAGCATAAACAACACAACAAAACACATAAATACTTCAACGGGAACTATAACAAACAACACACTTTCAAGACCAACACAATTTCAATTTTCGTCCAATTCTACTACCGTATTTCTTCTAATAGAATGGTACACCTCCAATAGTGGGCACCTCCAATAGAACGGCAGGTTTTGGCACTTTTTTACATTCACGGAAAAAATGGAACAACAATCTCTAATATAACGGCAGGCAGAAAAAACGTTGGAAGACTGCCAAAACACGAAAATAGACAAAAACCAAAAGTGGATAGTGATAATGTAGGAAGTGTTCAAAACGATTATTAAGAAGCACTGTTTGTTTTCATATTTTTACATAGGTAAGTTTTGTTTGAATTGATGCTCTGATTTAAAATGTTACTCAAATTTTGTGAAAAAAGACAAGTAAATATTTTCAATGAAAAATGTGTGAAAAATAAGTGAAAAATATAATGACAGTAGTGATGGAAAAGCGCCAGAAAAAAGGGCGCCAGGCGCCAATGGCGCCATGGCGCCATTCGGAAACTGGGCGCCAAGCGCCAAGGGCGCCACAGAAAAAGGGCGCCAAGCGCCAAGGGCGCCATGGCGCCATTCGGAAAGTGGGCGCCAGGCGCCAAGGGCGCCACGGAAAGAGGGCGCCAAGCGCCAAGGGCGCCATGGCGCCAATTGAAAAGAAGGGCGCCAGGCGCCAATGGCGCCAGAATAAAAATTCGAGTAGAATACCCTGCGTGTGCTAAAAATGCTTCTCCAGCACTGTAGTGCACACATTCACTTCTTTATTCATGTTCTCCAGGATGTAATCAGCAAAAATGAGACTAGCAACAAACTTTTGTGCAAAAACCGTACTCACACGTGATATTCAATTCAAAAACTTTGAAAAATCTCAATCGACAAAACAATGAATGCACATCAAATAGATTTCCAATATATGTTTTCTTGAAGCGGACGACAACGGAATTCCAATCATTTCAATCCGTTGATTTACGAGTTTGCAAGTTCACCGGTCTATCATGCTTAGCTTCTGATCCGTTACACGTATCTGATAAAAATTGGATGAAACGTATACATCCACTCACACCACTTTGTCTATTTTCCAGTGAGTTTTGATCATTCACAGACCCGTTTTTTCTTTTTTATTCATTCACGCAGCACTCACCTTGAAACCATGCTGGCGATTTTGGCGCCGTTTTAGGGCAGGGCGCCAGGCGCCAAGGGCGCCACGGAGAAAGGGCGCCAAGCGCCAAGGGCGCCATGGCGCCTTTCAGAAAGTGGGCGCCAGGCGCCAAGGGCGCCACAGAAAAAGGGCGCCAAGCGCCAATGGCGCCATGGCGCGGCGCCCTTTGGCGCCCTCAAATGGCGCCAGCGCCATGGCGCCATTCCATCACTAAATGACAGCCTTCAATAGACGGCGGGTAGAAAATTTGAAGAAAATAATAGAACGGCGCTCTTCTATTAGCAGAAATACGGTGTCCTCCACAGTAGGGTAGCAATCAATATTCGCATGCAGTTCAGCTCTGAGTGTGCCCTGGGGCCAGATCCAATTACGAGGTAAGGCGCACGTAAGGCGTTCGACACGCGTGTAAGCTCACGAAATTGTGCCCACTCCCAATTTAAGCGCTTACATAGGTACTATCTGTGTGGAGCGCCCTACTTGCGCCTTATTTCCAAATTGAATGCAGTGCCTGGAACGAGCTGCGAGCTTCCATTCCATGTTCGGTTTTGTGCCATGCTCTGTGCCAGTGCGCTTCGCATTTATGTCTGCGGCCGTACTTGTGTTGTATTGTATGTATTACATACATTTGGTATCTATGTTCGTGTACCGTATTTCCTCGAAATAAACCCAGAGGGGAGAATTTGTTCAGAGTGCAAATTTTAAGGGGGGGGTAACTTGAGGGATGGGGTATTTCCGGGGGGGGGGGGATCATTCTCATTGTTGATTACTTGGATTGGACCACAAACTGAAGTTTTTGACAATTAGGTACATTATTATCTTTGCCCTCATTTCCTGTGGGGGGTATTTCGAGGGGGTTAATTTTACATCAGCTCGTTGTCGCTCAGACCTGGGGTATTTCGGGGGGGGGGGGTTCGAGGAAATACGGTATATACCGTATTACCTCGAAATACCCCCATGGGGGTTTATTATTTCGCCAGCAAAATTTGAGGGGGGGTTAATTCGAGGGGGTGTTATTATTTCGTCAGAAATTTTCGTAAGGATCGTAGTAAATAGAAGGCATTTGCATACCCAAAACAGGTAATAAATGTGTCCAAACAGGATATATTTGGACATAAAAACATAGATAGGTAGCTACACAAACTAGCCTATGTGTAGCTGCAATGCAAATTAACAGTAATATACATCATGTACATTGCATACATGACGTATTTATTATGTACATAACGTACCTCATTCCGAAGGGGGGGGGGTATTTCGAGGGGGGGGTTATTATTTCCCCAGCCCATTTTGAGGGGGGTTAATTCGAGGGGGGGGGGTTATTCAAGGGGGGGATAATTCGAGGTAATACGGTACATTGTGTTAATGTCTTAGATTTTGAATACACTGAAGTGGTATCTGCATGAACATCAATGTTTGAATAAATGACTGAACACTGCTTGCACAGAATCAGGCTCTGTTATACTCTGTGGACCGCAAAGTATGCGCAGAATCCTACCGCAGTTAAATGAATCAAATCTGGTGATAAATTTCGTAATTAATTTATCGATATATAGAGGAAACGAAATACTATGATCAAAAAACTATATAATTTTAGGTTCATTATTCAGTTGGGTTATGGTAGGTTTCCATACCAAGTGTGATGTCCACCAGGACCGAGTATGCAAAAAATACTGAATCTTAGATCCAATACATAGCTTATTTGGGTAATGTTTGCAGTACACCAGAGTTGCGAAAGTGTATTTACGCTTACCCGAAATACCCGGGTAAATGGGTATTTATACTTACGCTTACGCTTACGCTTTCATAAAATACCTGTGCGCTTTATTACGCTTTCCCGGCCGAATTACCCGGGTACTAAAAGCGTAAAAAACTTTTTACACGGCCCAGTTTTACGGTTTTCAAAAAGCGTGAAACTACAAAAAACAACAACAATATGAACGACAATGCATACCAAAAAAAATTACTGCGTGTGTGCATAAACACACTGAAAATGGCGGCACGTACAAATTGTGCTAAAATTCTGTCACCTGCAATATTGTGGCGTCAGACTAGGAATTTTTGGTGCGACAATGGATTCCGTCAACAGCACTTACCGTATTACCTCGAAATACCCCTGTGGGGGTTTATTATTTTGCCAGCAATATTTTAGGGGGGGTTAATTCGATGGGGCTTATTCGAGGGTTTTTTATTATTTCCCGAGCCAATTTTAAAGGGGTGGGGGGATGGGGTTAATTCAAGGGGGCTGGATAATTGAAGGTAATACGGTGGGTCCCAGTTAGATGAAGTTGTGTTGTTATGTGCTGATTAGGGTGTCAACAAAAACTTTTTGGCGGAAAACGGAAACGGAAATGGAAAAAAATTTGCACTTGCCGGAAAACGGAAACAGAAACGGAAAAAAATTTGCACCTGCCGGAAAACAGAAAACGGAAAAATGAAAGGCCGGAAAACGGAAACGGAAACGGAAAAATTTGCTGAAATTATGCCGGAAACGGAAAAAATTTGCTGAAATTTTGCCGGAAACGGAAAAAAAATTGCAGAAATATATCCTAAAATAAAAAAATTTTCCAGAAATCTTACTAGAAATAGAAACAATTCACATAATTGAGAACCTGCATGCATTGTTTACCAGTTTTGCTGAAACAGAAAACAGAGAATTGAGCCAGAAAATGAAAAAAAGTTGCAAAAACAGACAATTGAGCCGGAAAACGGAATAAAGGCAGAAAAACTGAAATTTTAACCGGAAAACGGAAATTGAGCCGGAAAAACGGAAACGGAAACGGAAAAAAAAATTTGCAGCCGGAAAACGGAAACGGAAACGGAAAAAAATTTGCCTGCAGAAAGCGGAAACGGAAAACGGAAAACGGAAAGTTGACACCCTAGTGCTGATCGTTTTGATGAAATGATGTGAAAAAATGAATGGAAATAATATATAAAGTCGTCTAAAAGTGAAAGCTAGGGTGTTTCCCCATGCTCAACAGCAGGGGCACTTTCTAGAAAAAAATTTACGCTTACGCTTTTTTTACGCTTTCCTAGGTATTTTAAAAATACCTTACGCTTTTAGTATCCATACTCAAAATTTGGAAACTGTATTTACGCTTACGCTTACGCTTTCCAAAAATACCAGTATTTTAACAACTCTGCAGTACACAGAGCAAGTCAACCCAGAAACATTTTGGTCCTTTGAGAATTTAAGTCATGCTCATGCGTTTCTGTTTGACATGGGGTAAAAAGTGGGATTAAACCTCAAAAATAATCCTTATTTATGTGGAAAAATCAGTGAAGGATTTGTGATCCTTCATGCAATTTGTGAATTTTTAACCTTTCAGAAGTTTGTGTTCTGTAGATTGCTAGTTTCTGTGTTTGAAATTAGTTAGTGATGGAAAAGCGCCTGAAAATTGGGCGAATTCTTATTGAATTGAACACCAACGGTTTGATACAACTATGAACTGTATCCTAATTTTACTTTTTGGCACATGGCCAAAATTGACTGTGATGTTGTGCCCAATAACGCTGGACTGTTTCCTTCTGAAGAATGTATGTTGAGTCACCCGAATATACTGACACAATCATGATCCATGATAAATCGATTATTTTTCATTCATTAAATTATTGTGAGAAATGTTGGAACAATGGAATGGACTGACGCGTTGCGAACACATAAAATAAAAGGCATTATATCATCAAATTGATCGTTCACAAGAATCTGTAAATACATACAGTATGTCCTCGAAATACCCCCCCCCCACAAAATGGACACTATGAATTTTTTAGCCCCCCTCGAAATACCCCCTCCTTTAACCCCCCTCAAAATTCTCACTCTGAAACAATCACCCGCCGTGGGGTATTTCGAGGAAATACGGTAATCAATAGCAGGCATTCAAGCACTCTTCTCTTGTTCTTGGAATTGGAACCTCTCTGTACCAATTACATCTCGGATAATTGAAGGAAATGCAGTCATCTGTACCCCTTTCCATGTTTATCTGCGTATTATTATATTTTTAATTGGCGAATGGCAATTGCGTGTAATACCGTAAATCCTCGAATAAGACCCCAGGGGAGTTCTTTTTTCGTCAGACATTTTTGAGGGGGGGGGGAGTTATTCAAGGGGGGTTATTCGAGGGGGGTATTATTCGAGGATTTGCGGTAGTTTGTTTTGCTTAAATGAATACATGTTTACATTTGTGAAAATGCAAAATACTCACCACTCTTCTAAATCCAGATGTGAACTGGCATCCGCGTGTTTTTCTTTTCACCAGAGCCCAAAGTAAATGCAAATCTTTTTCAGTCTGGTAGCCGGCGCAGCCTTTTGATATGCTGCCTTTTAAAGGTAAATGTTTTTTATTAAAAAATTTTTTTACGAATAAAAACAAAATGATTACCTGGTGGACAGACACACTGCATGCAATTTCTGACGATTTTTAGTTCGCATTCACCATAACACGGTGGAGTAGAAATACACACTGAAAAATGAATAGAGAGCAGTTTTTTCAGCAATGAAAAGAATGTTGTAATTTGCATACAAATAGAAATGATTTGCATATGAATTTCAATCTTTTAAGAAAATATTTGGATACTTGAATATATATTGAATATTTGAAAATATTCTGCACGCTTTCTTCCAATTGTGGTTAAAAGTTAAAAGTTATTGGACTGGGAAAAATCTCAGAAATGTTACAGCGTAAACTAAAAAGTGAAAGTAAATTTAGCTTACCTACTTTAGACGTATGTGTCACTTGGAAATTTCCTATAACTTGTAAATTAAGCTGTTCTTGCAACTTGGAAAAGTGTTTTACTTATCCGCTTTTTAATCCACACATTTGTCCACGAATGCATCTTGTTCAATCGTTTTTTAAATAATTTTTTTCGAAAAAACGTACAAAAAATTTTCGATTGTAAAAAGCATAACCAGGTATTTGTAAAAAAACACATCAAAACATACATACATGCACTGCAGGCAGTCACTCTGAGGAAAGTGTCCTCGAAATGCTTAAAATTCATTCCCTTGAATACCATTGCAGCAATTTCAAGATATCCATCAAACATTGTGCCTTTATAAAGTTCAGTTTCAGTGTCTTTAGTCACTGGGCCATGATTTTTTATCCGACGTAATTCCTCTGAGGACAGTAGACTCTGTGAAGTTTTTGTTAGGTTTTAGTATTGCTGAAAGGGCACTAGCAAACTGACAAACAGAGAAAAAAGTTTCAAATATGGATCTTCTGGGGGAACTTTTCAAGGGAGAATTGTTATTCCTTTGGAAGATGGATGACAGTTTTCAACCGCATTACCGTATTACCTCGAAATACCCCCATGGGGGTTAATTTCGCCAGCAAAATTTGAGGGGGGGGGTAATTCGAGGGGGGTTATTTCGTCAGAAATTTTCGTAAATTCATAGTAAAAAATACGGTTTTTCATACACAAATAGGTAATAAACTTGAGAAAATAGGCTTTATTGGGGCTAAAGATGTACAACTGTACACAAATGGGCGTATCAGTGTATACTCCAGTTACTTTCCACCCTGCACGCGTGGTTCCCGCTGGAAGCCTGCCAACGATTTTTTGCGCATGCGATTTTCGTACAAACTTTAAGAATAGTCATCTCTGTCATAACGCTATACGTTAACTTATTCACAACAATGATTTTTCATCTTTTACACAAAAATCGCATGCTTTATCAACATTGGCACGCTTCCAACGTGAGACATAAATAAGCGCGAGGGCAGGGTATCATGTACGCCGAGTATAGCTGCAATGCAAATTAGTAGTAGAAAATACATCATGTACATTGCACACATGATGTACATCATTCCGGAGGGGGGCATTTCGAGGGAGGGTTATTATTTCCCCAGCCCATTTTGAGGGGGGTTAATTCGAGGGGGGGGGGGTTAATTCGAGGGGGGGGGGTAATTCGAGGTAATACGGTATACTACGGATTTTGCTAATAAAGCATATTCCATGATATTAGTTAATAAAAACCTGCTTCAAAATTCCTGTCATACATTTTCTGTACCTGGGTACTTTCAAAAGTATACACAAAGGTAGGTACGGGTATTTTTTCAGTAAAGAAGGAACTATTCAAGG
The DNA here is from genome assembly GCA_964036195.1 of Sphaerolaimus hirsutus. NCBI lineage: Eukaryota > Metazoa > Nematoda > Chromadorea > Monhysterida > Sphaerolaimidae > Sphaerolaimus > Sphaerolaimus hirsutus. The sequence continues at coordinate 20,657,586 of OZ038453.1, read as the reverse complement.
GGAATGAATAATTTATATAAAATTCTCTGCTCCATAGACATCAATATAAAAAATGGAAAACATACAATATTATGTGAAATAGTAAATCCATTGTTATCCAGCAACGTAATTGGCATGTTCAGGGTATCTTTGTTTGAATGTTTGTATTTCCTGCCCATATGCAAGCTGATTTCGTGCAGATACACCTGTGTGTGTTAAAAGAATGAGAAAGGTTTTATTTAGGCACATAAAACGTTTTTATACATGTCATCCTTTCCACCCATCAGAAAGGGGGAGTTTTTAAGAGGGGGAATTATTGTATCGTCACCCGGCCAACAGGGCGGGGGGTTATTTAAAGGGTATTCTAGGGGGGAACTTATTCGAGGATGTACGGTACGTTTAAGAATGACACTTCAAATGGTCCCCAGAAAGAAAAACAATTTTGAATGTAGAGGTCCAATACCCACACTTTCTAAATAAATATGAACTGGCATTTTAGTGCCAAACCATAACTCACAGTATTGTTGAAAACCAATTTCAATCCATCGATATCCATGGCCCAGAAACTTCCGTCGGCGATTTTCATTGGATCTTTGCCAGCTTCATCCATTTGCCAGCCCCAGATTTTATACTCGCAGTTGTCTGAAAAAAATTGAGAAGAATTGAGTACTACTGAAAGAATCATTCATGCCGAAAGAAAAATTAGCCCATTTAACATGTGGCACGATGCCAAGAAATTACAACATTAAGAAATGGTACATTATTCGAGGGGTTATTCGAGATAGCGGTAAACCCACAAACCTTGATCGAAGTCGCTAGCCAAACATAGCCCAGCCACGAAGGTGCCAAAAAACAGCACAAAATTTGATATCCAAAGCATGTTTCAAGACGAAAATCGCAAATTTTGACAAATTATGCGGCCCGAATGGAAAGTGAAAAGTCACTTGAAATTTAACAGATAATAAGATAAAGAAAATAATAGTGACCTCTGACGCGAACGAACACCCGAAAAACGATGTTATCTTATTTACAGTTCAGAACATCTGCAGTGCGGATTGCATGCAGAGTTGTTAAAAGGTACGTACGTTTACTCGAAAAATACGCGTACGCGAGTACGCGGTAAATACGTTTACATATACTTTTTAAAAAAGTAACGTACTCACATGTACGCGTACATTTTTGAGGCATACGCGTAAAGAAAATGTATTTCTGTGAATTCAATTTGGTACATATTTATAAGGTGACTACGCTGCAACTTACATTATTTCCTCGAAATACCCCTGGGAGTGATTGTTTTATAGTGAAAATTTTGAGGGAAGTTTAACAAGGGCGGGTATTTCGAGAGTTTTTACATTTCGCCAGAATTTTTCAGAACTCTCAGCACTAATTCGTTCTTTGTAACATACGCTGAGGTAGAAAAATGCAACAACAAACTCCATGTATTAGAGTATTTTTATCGACTTACACATATATGTATGTAAATATAGATGATATATACTCTGTTCTAACGTGACTTGGTCATTGTTTAAACATGTGTTCTGCATTTCACAGAACACAAACTGAAGGTTTTAATATTTACGTTCCATTTACGTTCAATTTGGGGGGGGGGCTTTCGACAAGCGGTCAATTATTTAATTCGTAGGGCCATTTTGAGGGTTATATTTCAAAAACGTACCCAGTTCTACATATTCTATGAAGAAAAGTGCTCGCTTTTGCATTTTAATGAGGAAAAAATTTTGTACTCACATTTACGCGTGCATACGAGTAAAAAATAAGTATTTTACGTTTTCGATACTTTGTGGTGAGTAAAAAATAAATACTTTACGTTTACATATACTTTTAAAAAAGTTCAGTAATTCTAACAACTCTGATTGCATGCACTGTTACACTTTATCGGTGGACTAGAGATGGGATTAAATAATAGCGTTAGGACGATTATAATTTTTTACCCGCCGTTCTATTGGAAGCTGCCGTTCTATTGTTGTCCTGGGCACAACAATGTGACAAAACCTGCCGTTCTATTGGGGGTGCCCTTCTATAGGAGGTTCTATGCTTTTCATTATAGGAAAATATTTGAATAATAGTGACACGGGTTACCGTATTACCTCGAATCGAAATACCCCCATGGGAGTTTCAAGTTTCGCCAGCAAAATTTGAGGGGGGGGGGGTTAATTCGAGGGGGGGGGGGCAATTCAAGGGGGGTTAATTCGAGGTAATATGGTATTTTGACTGTTTGTTAGCCAGTATATTTGGCGCCATTTTGTCGCATTTTCTGCGCACCATGAATTTGTGTGGTTTTACAAACACTAGCGTGATGACCACAACACGCCCAAAGATTTTTCATTCAGCTGGACATTGATCACAGCATGTGTTTTATTAAATTCAATCCAGTTTTTGACCCAAATCACAAAGTGTGTGTTTGTGTTACAGATGTTTTGAATGTTACATGTTAAAGTGTTACATTTGTCTGGGGCAAATTTCAAACTCACTCGAAGAAAATGTGGTTTACATTTGCACAACCGTAACTACCTATGCACAACACGGACATTTTCACACACATGTGACGGATCTGTGCCTCTCAGCATCTAAACCCGCATGGCATGTGGGCCCGGATGACATGGCATTTCTCCCCGCTTGGCATCTAGACACGAATGGCATCTATCGTGCCATATATGCCAAGCGGGCTACATGCCAGCACATGCCATGCGGTCCCGATGCCATGGTGGTGTACATACCAATCGAGCTGAACCACCCCCCTCCCCACCCCCTCAGATTTGATTTTGTGACGCTACCACCATGCTACTATTTAGAGTCACTGTTTTATACCATAAATACTGCCTATTTTCAGCTATTTTTAGTACAATATGTTCTCTTTTCCCTGCTTTGAGCTATTTTTCACCTAATTACTTTTCGCTATTTTTTATGCTTTTCATCCTTCTAAACCTTGAAAAAGCCTTTACAATGTCATGCTCACACTTGACTTATGTGTACAGTTGAGTTGATGAGTTGAGGAAACGATGACCCCCTCTATTAATGTGACCCCTCCAATAGTGCAACAACTAAAAATGTGCTGAAAACAATAATGTGACAGTCACATTAATAGAGTATTTACAGTATGTATATTTGACAATTGAATTGCTACTTACGTGTGTTTTACTACAGATTTTTTGGTATTTATTAACAGTCAATGCACATTTGCAGTACACAGCACACACAGAATGCATGGTGCCCGCCCACATGGCATGTAAACACCCCTCTCCCTGCCCACTTTGCATCTGGCCCATCCGCCCATTTGGCATCTACGCCACCGTCCGCTTGGCATCTAGCGTTGGATAGAGGCCAAGCGGGTCTAGATGCCAAGCGCGGAGAAATCCTTGCCATCCGGGTCTAAATGCCAAGCGGTTTACATGCTATTTAGGCCCTCCCCCATGAGACCAGTCCTGAAGGTACATCCTGCCACAATTTTCAACAGTTCCACAGAAACATAAATACACAATAATACATAAATAATAGGTACATAAACTTGAATCATTGTTATTGTGGAGAATTCAAGAGGTGTTCACTGTTTATGTCATGTGTCACACCTGTTATCACTGATAGAGCCTATAGAAAAAGTCCTTTGTTAGGTAAGAGTCATGCTTCACTAGTTATACTGTTTTTATATCACCAGCACAAACCTCACGATTCAAGTCACACTTTGTTTGTGCTCGTCATATCCATATTTCTGTAACATTTCAATGGTTATGGTAACTGAATAGAACACCAATTTAAAGGCACCTGTTACTGTGAAAGATAGATAATTTTTTTAATAAATAGGTAAATGCATTTACCCAGTACACAAGCACATATAAGTTCATTACATTTGTAACATAGCAAAGTTGAGCAATTGAGATAGAACACCATTGAACCGCAATGGAAAAGAAATGGGCATTTATTCAGCTTTAGTGAGAAGTGCTGTTTCAAAAAGAAGGTATTTTAGATATGTTATTTATGAAATTTCAACGAGGACATATTGATGTGTTATTTCTCACACAAGCACCACAGATCTAGTGAATACATCCTATGGCATAGCCTAAAATGTCTATATTCCAGAATATCGATACTTGATGTTTTTCCCACAAAATAGGTAAAAATAACTGCAATTTACATATGTTGTATACCCAGCATACAGCTAACTCAATGAAAAACATGTAAATATGTGCAGAATCAAAATGAGTGCCGCCAGTCACAACATTAACATTCTCGTGTTCAAACCATGTGGACATTTCATTGCTTTGTAGCTTTATTTTTAGTGTGGACGTTTTAACTTCGCTAATTTTTTACAAGCAAGCGTATCGCTCCCTCCCCGACATAGAAAATTTCCCATATTGGTAGTACCGATTTGATTACCCAATACATGATTGAAATTTTCTGCCGAAAATATCCCAATATTTTCTCAACAAAAACTCTGTGTAATAACATGTATTTAGGCAGGTTTCGAATAAAACCCCAGTTACAATATCCCAGTCCTGGTATTGATAAAAAAACTACCGGTCCCGGTCCCTGTCCCAGAGTCCCGATGGCCCAGAACCGGTCCCGGTCACGGTCCCATATCAAAAATTTCGGTCGCGGTCCCCGCCTGAAAAACTGGGCCCACTTGAAGAAGCCCATGTGTGATTTGAGCAGAAATTGCAATGCAACCCGATCCCGATCGTGATCCCAAAGATACAGAACATCAGCCCCAGAGACCGAAACCTCAATTTCGTTTGAACCTTACCGTATTTCTTCGAAATACCCCTCCAGGGAGTTCACCCCCCTCGAAATACCCCCAGGTCATTTCGAGCTGTGGAAAAAACACCCTGCTCTCGAAATACCCACGTCTGGAATAAGGTACATCATGTATGCAATGTACATGATGTATGTATTAATCAATGACAATATGCATCACAGCTACAGTTTCACATAAATAAGACTAGTTTGTGTAGCTATCTACCTTGATCTATCCTGTTTTATCACTTTTATTACCAGTTTTGAGTATGTAAACACCCACGGGAAAATATAAAAACCCTCGAATAAGCCCTCCTCGAAATAACCCCCTCAAATTTTGCATTCCCTAAAAAATAGACCCCCTGGGGGTATTTCGAGAAAATACGGTAGTTCTAAATGCAAGGTGTGCTATATTTATGTTGTTGTTATCTTTTGAAATTCTGAATGAAAAGTTGAAACCACACATCACACAAGACTTTTCGAAATTTAAGTTGAAAACAAGCCTGGGCACGGGCAGGCACAATGCTTTCGCAGTAGCATACAACCACAATGTATGTACGCATGAGTACACATTTACATACGTGTATGTGCTGTGTACATATGTGAGTACTCCCTGTGTACATGTAAATATGTCATGTTGTGTTCGGGAGCGGCTGTATTCATGAACCCAATGTATAGACATAGGCCATACAATTGGCACCCAGCGTGGAGTGTTCTCAGTCGCACATTGCACTGTCGTATAGGACATTGTGGTCTAGTGCACTCTCGTCCTGGGCGCATGTGGGCTTAGTGTCTGGTTATATTTTTAACTTTTTTACCATTTTTGGTATGCCTAGCTGTTATATTGCACAGTTATCATACTGTATTTTCTCGAAATACCACCTTGAAATACCCCACTCAAAATGGATATTATGAATTTATAAACCCCCCTTAAAACCCACCTCACCCAAATTTAGTGTACCATATTTCCTCGAATTACCCCCAGGGGTTTATTTTTCACAGTGAAAATTTTGAGAGAAAAACGTGAAAAATGCAACAATAACCACTATTTATAAGTTTTTACAGCCTTATATAAGGTTTTAGATGGTATAAATGCTTATATAAGTCTTAAGAGTCTTATTCATGTTGGTTTTTATGGCATTTTTCGATGTCTGTGTATTTTACAAACAACAATTTAGTACTGGGATTGCAAAAAATGTTGGCAAAATGATAACTCCCTGCCTTGAAATACCCCCTTGTTTAACCCCCCAATTCCCACACTGAAAAAATAAACGCCCCAGGGGGTAATTTGAGAAAATACAATTCTTTAATTCCATTCAACATAAAAGGTGTCAGCCAATAGAAACTTTTTGACAGACTATCCAGAACAAACTGTCTGAAAACCAAAATCATTAATGATGGTTTACCTTAGTTCTTCTAATAGAAGTGCAGTATTCTATTTTTGTCGACTTTTTTACCTGCCATTGTATTGGAGGTGCTGTACTATTGGATTCTATATTTTTCAGCAATTTTTTGAACATAGTTCATTTTAATGTAATTAGAGTAATATTTTAACATCAGAGCATCAATTTGAAATTTCCATATCTATTTGAATCCTATGAACTTTCCCACCATTCATGTTGCATATTTTTTAGTTTTGGCACTGTTCCAACATAATTTCTACCTGCCATGCTTTTGGAGGTGCTGTTCTATTGGAGGCTGCCATTCTATTATCTATGTGAGCACAAAAAGGTGTGAAACCTGTCATTCTATTGAAGGTGCCCTTCTGTTGGAGGTGCCCTTCTATTGGAGGTATGTCATTCTATTAGAAGAAATACAGTATAATATTTTTTAAATTAAGTTTTTAATTTTGAACCTGTGAGTCAGTTATATTGGGAAAAGTGCTCAGACAAATTTTATATGCTGGACAAAAAGGTGGATATAGCACTGGGACGAAATGCACCACGGCCAACATGCACAAATTTGTAAATATTGAAAGGCAACAGTGCACTGGGACTAGTGATGGAAAAGCGCCAGAAAAAAGGGCGCCAGGCGCCAAGGGCGCCATGGCGCCATTCGGAAAGTGGGCGCCAAGCGCCAAGGGCGCCACAGAAAAAGGGCGCCAGGCGCCAAGGGCGCCATGGCGCCATTAGGAAAGTGGGCGCCAGGCGCCAGGGGCGCCACGGAAAGAGGGCGCCAAGCGCCAAGGGCGCCATGGCGCCATTTGGAAAATAGGGCGCCAGGCGCCAAGGGCGCCAGGATAAATAAGTGCCTCAAACACCCTGCATGTGCTAACAATGTTGCTACAGCACCGTGGACACACATTCAATTCTTTATTCGCGTTCACCAGGATTTAATGAACAAAAACACGACTAGCGACAACATTGTAATGAACAAAAACATTACGAATTCAATGGAAATTGTCATTTGACAACAATCTATTCACTTACAAATAGACTTTTCCAATCAATGCGTCCTTGAAATAGACAAAAAACGGAATTGCAACGATTAGAATCCGTTTATTTATGATTTTGCTAGTAGGATGGTCCATCATTCTTGTCTTCTGATCAGGGTTGGCAAAATCTCAGAAAAAAATAAAAATAAAATAAAAATAAAATGGAAAATTTAAGAATAAAATAAAATAAAATAAAATGGAAAATTTAAGAATAAAAATAAAAATTGTATAAAAATTCGAATTTTTGTAAAATTTTTGTAAAATTGTATAAAAATTCATATTTTTGTAAAATTGTATAAAAAATCGTATTTTTTGTAAAATTTTATCTCATTCCTTGAGTTTCTACCTGTTTATTCATTGATCTGGGGGCAGTCCCAAGCTTTGTAAAGTGTCAAATCTCATGTAGAATGTCATGCAAAGTGTCAATTGTCATGACAAATGTAAAGTAAAGCGTAAATGGTCATGGCATATAAAAATTAAAGTATCAATTGTCAAGCAAATTGTATCCAAATCTTATGTTTTATTTGCTAATCTTGTGTTTTGTATCCAAGTTATGTTGTTGTTGAATCCTAATCTTATGTGAACATTTGGATACAAAACATAAGATTTGGATACAAAACATACCATGGATGCAAAAACACAAGATTTGGATACACAATTTACACATTGCATGGCATTTGTAATGACAATTGTCACTTTGCTTGAAAATTGACATGACGCTTGACATTTTGCATGACAATTGACACTTTACTTTACATTTGTCATGACATTGACACTTTGCATGACATTTCACGAATGTGCCCAGCACACCCCAGTAGTCTTTCTATAAAAAAATGCAAACCATTTTTATCAATAATTGTAACTTGACACTTGCAGCCAGCTAACAATACCTACTGCATGCAATTTTTGAAAAGTAAGGGGAAAATTTGTCACAGGTTTTTCACGTATAGGTCTCATTATAACATTTTTCTGGCCTTGCATGCATGATTCTGATTTTTTGTACAATTTTTGTAAAATTTTTGTAAAATGGTGTCATTTTATTTTATTAATGACTTTTGGGAATAAAATAAAATAAAATAAAATGAAACAGGAATAAAATAAAAATAAAATAAAATTTTTATACAATTTTTATACAATTTTACTAAAATGAATTTTTATAAAACCAACCCTGCTTCTGATCCGTCAGACACATTTGATCAACCGTTTGGATGAACGATTTCCACCCACTCACACCACATTGTCCATTTTTCTGGTGAATTTAGATCATCCACGGATGCGTTTTCACTTTTTTTTCATTTACACAGCACTCACCTTGAAAAGCTGGTGGCGCCTTTTTGGCGCCCTTTTAAAGCATGGCGCCAGGCGCCAAGGGCGCCACGAAAAAAGGGCGCCAAGCGCCAAGGGCGCCATGGCGCCTTTCAGAATGTGGGCGCCAGGCGCCAAGGGCGCCACAGAAAAAGGGCGCCAAGCGCCAATGGCGCCATGGCGCGGCGCCCTTTGGCGCCCTCAAATGGCGCCAGCGCCATGGCGCCATTCCATCACTAACTGGGACACACAAGCACTGGCCCAGCGTGCAGCACAAATGTCAGTTTATAATAGTACATTTATCGACTTTGGCATTTTCCGTTTCATATTTAGAAACCAAGCCCTGTTCATTTTGAAAGATACTTGATATTATACTCATTTTACGTTGACAATCACGTTTATTTATTTTCCATGTAAGTCTTTAGTTGTATTCAGACAGCCCTATGTGCATTTCGCGGTTCGACATAAATATGTGGCATTTCTAGAATGTAAACACATGTTTCCACTTTGTGCCGATTTTAACCATTTTCTGTTGTATTTTATTTACTTAAACATTTCGCCACGCGAGGTTTAACTAGGTGTATACATAAACACGAATTTTGAAATCGCTTTACAAAACTGAAATAATCGTCTTTTCGGTGTGAGATTCTTTATATAATACATATGAAATTCTCCGCATATAATCATTGTTGTGGCAATTATTCATTGTCAATAGTAGTACTTTCACGTGAAAATACACATAAATATCACGTGTATTTCCCCTATTTTACCCTGCCTGCATTTTGGCAATAATTTTATTAATGTATTCATACAACATTATTTGGATTAAATTATTATTTGATATTGCGATTATTTTATATTAGTTGATCTTGCGAAAATATTTCAAGACTGTTTCAAATTGTCACAAAAGTTTCAAAATGTGACACTTTAAAGATGGGCAATTGACATTGCATTGAATAAAATGGTGAAATATGTGCAGGTGTTGTTTCTGTGCTTCACTCATTTTTTGAAACTTTGCCTTGAGTTATTGCCTTTTTGAAGTGAATGCCTTAATTTTTAACTTTTTAGGTTGGAATTTAATGTATCATTTCCAATTCTCTGCCAATGATGTGTGTCCAATGTGCATAGTGACTATTCCAAAGTTCAAATATTTTTTGCTGTATTTCTTCTAATAGATGAGTGTCATTCTATTTTTCATCAAATTTTGACATTTTATCCAAGGTGCCACTCTATTGGATGCTGCTGTTCTATTTTTCACCAATTTTTTCATTTGAGACATTTGTCATTTCAACAAAGCCCTATTTTTTATGAACCTTTAGCAATATTTCAATATCAGAGCATCAATTTCAAATGTAAATATATTTGAATGGTTTGAATGTTCTCACTGTTTTGTGCGCACTTTCAATATAATTACTACCTGCCACATTCTACATTCTACTTTCTATTGTTGATGTGCCATTCAATTGGAGGGTGCTGTTATATCGTTTTTGTGAGCGCAAGATCGTGCCAACATTTGTGTGGCACGGTGCCACTGGCACCAATTCTAGATGATGTATACATGCTTAACTTAATCATGCTTAACATTCGTAAGTTTTGGAGTTATCGACCCTTAAAGGTGGATGATAACATAGCGTTGATGCACTAAAATGGCGTTCATAGGGTGAAGTTTTTTTAACTGGCGCCAGACGTTCTACGGTGTCATCATTAATGGCGGCCCGCACACTAGTTGACATGTTGCGTACAAAAAATCAAATTTGGCGCTAGCGCCAAAGCAAAAAGCAAATAGAGAAAACTTTTTTTTTTGGTGAGCTCACGTTAATAAATCTATTCGAATTACATATTTTATTTTGTGACTAAGTATTTTCGATCAACACTATACTGCTGGGTATACCACTTTTTTCTACGTGATGTATAAAATGGAATGAGATAATTGTATTTTAATGGTTTTATGGTGAAATTAGTCTGGCTTTATGGCGCTTTTCGGGCAGCAAAAAAGAGTAGCTATGTAAAATATAGGATAAAAATGTCACCTCAGCAGACATCAAGTGTCAACTCTGTGAAGTATGCAATATGCAATATTCTCAAGTATCTCCAAACTTTGACATTTGACACTGACAAGTGGTAATCTAAATCTGTGTATTTGTGTATATGTATGTGTTCAAAGTGCACGCACTGGATTCAGCTTGTATAATGCCGCTATATTACCGTATTTCTTCTAAGAGAACGGCATACCTCCAATAGAACGGCACCTCCAATAGAACGGCACCTCCAATAGAACGGCAGGTAGAAATTACTTTGGAAGAGTGCCAAAATACAAAATATCAGAAAAAATAGGTGGTGAGAACATCCAAGGTGTTCATAACTAAGATTTGGGTTGTTTTCAAATTTATTTAGTTTTGATTATTGATGCTCTGCTCTAATGTGCCTACACACACTAGTTTTCACCGTGACTTCGTTTGAAAACTGAAATTTTTTCAAATGCAAATTAAAAATCACGGTTGAATGATTTGATTTTATTTAAATTTGAGTTAAAATAAATGATAGTTAAACTTTGAAAATTTGAAAACTAAAACACATAAAGCATACAAAATGAGTAGGCTGGATGTCGCCATGTGGCCATTTCAGTTTTCACATCAGTCACGGTGAAAACTAGTGTGTGTAGGGCTATTAGTGTTGTCCATTCAAATTCAAATTCAAATTAGTTTACTCGGCGCGGACTGTTCAAGTCAAATGCAAGTAAAAATAACAACATACACCCGTCGGCTACCCTTACTGCGGTCATATTTGGTGAGATTGCAACCTCGCTGTTTAACACTACAACACAGAAATGGCATGCGATTGTGGTTGAGATAACGGGTACTGAGACTACCAGTGAAAAAAATAGAAAAACTACCTAGCGACTTAATAAGTGAATACTGGAAAATGGCAAACAACATCGCCAGTCACACCGATTTAAAACACGCTAATACCCCCGACCTGGGTTGAACACTCATGTATAACTGCAAGCACAAAGGAACAAGTGAATTGTAACATGTGTATAAGCGAAATACACCACACAAATACTTTTTATCAAATCTGATCACCTCCTAAGTCGAAAGTTTTCCCTTAATTTGTAGTTCCAAAAAGAAATTGTTTTGTTAGAAATGTTTTTGATCCTCATTTCAGCTAAAACTTTTAATTCGTAAAGTTTTAATGTAGGTTCATTAAAAACACCATGTTCAAATGGAAAATGTGTGAAAACTTTTGGTGAAAAGAATAGAATGGCAGCCTCCATAAGAACGGCACCTCCAATAGAACGGCAGGTAAAAAAGTTGACGATAAAATAGAACGGCGCTCTTCTATTAGAAGAAATACGGTATATTGTTTTTGTTTGCCGCACAGCAGACATTGCTGTGAAAAGCCGCAGTCATTTATTTCGTTGTGTTTTTGCTTTTGTTCAGTTAAATTTGATGTGCTTTGTACTTGTAGTGTGATAAATCGTTATCAAATGTATTACTTTTTCAGTGCGTGTTATGAAATTTTACTGTAATATTTTTTAGCCGTGCTAAGTGCCGAGCACATGTTGAAAGTGTCTGTTTGAATCGTGGTTGAGAAGTGAAGTTAGAGGATCAGAGCAATTTAAATTGTCAAAATACAAATTTTGTGTTAAAATAAAACTTTTGCGTGTCTGTTAGTGAGTGCGTATGGGTACACCTATTAAATACCTATAGTGCTTTTTTATCACTCAGTGCATCACATGTATGAAATAGACATGTTGTTCCATGTACAAATTTTTCTGGTCTACTGACCGCACACGTTACATTGAAATCTACCATATACCATCTGAATGACAAATATAAAGACTTTTTCTCACCACCTTGCGTTAAAAAGCCAGTTTATTCACCAATAAATATATGGTAGGATCTTGCGGTCCAATGAGTTTGCTCAGAAGTGGAAACAAACCATTCTCAAAATTCTGCTATTCATAAAAAACGACCACAGGAAAATAATAAATATTCATAAAAAGGTTACATGCTAGAAAACAAGGTAACTTGAAGCTGCACGCTCTAGTTTTCTGCCAGTAAACAAAACATTTTGTAAACTCAAAAATCAAGTGAAATTTTGAGTGTGGTTTGAGTGTGATTTCTGACTTTTGAGTGTGATTTGAGTTTACTGGAATTAGGTGTCCGTCAACTACAGTTGACGGGTAGTAAAAAATAACTCATTTCAGTAAACTCGCATGGGTTCCAGACTGATCATAGATTACTAAATTTTGTAATTCAATTAAATAGTGTTTGCAACGACGTTACGCCCTCAGTTAATTGAAGAACACTGCTGAAGGATATTCTCCCGGAAAAGCTAAAAAAGCTACATACTGAACCTCAAAACTTTTCAATGAGCAAATGTTTTTCCCGGTTTTACAATTCTATATACCGTATTTCCTCGAAATACCCCCAGGGGGTTTATTTTTTCAGAGTGGAAATTTTGAGGGGGGGGTATTTCGGGGGCGGGGCTTATTCGAGGGGGGGGGGGGTGATTATTTCGTCAGAAATTTTCACGAAATTCATAGTAAAGAGTACGCCTTTATATACCCAAAACAGGTAATCAAGGTGTCCAAGTACGGTATATTTGGACATATCAACCTCCATGGCTACACAAGCTAGTATATGTGTAGCTGCGATGAAGCTGCGACCAAAATATACATCATGTACGTTGCATACATCGTGTACATAATTCCAGACGGGGGTATTTCGAGGGGTGTATTTCGAGGGGGGGGGGGGGGTTATTCAAGTTGGGGTAAATCGAGGAAATACGGTACCATTCTCTCTTGACAAGAATGTTTTACAAATAAATTCACATGACTTTCCTGTATCAGTCAAACCGACTGTAGTCAGTGGCCATAACTCATGCCCGTTATCTCTGCCGAAATCTTTGTCTTGCGTATAAACAAAGTACGTGCACAGTTTTTCTGAATATGTTTCTTGAATTTAGTGTATTAGCGTAACATATTTACTGTGTTTTTTAAATAGAACGGCAGACAGGCAATAGAATGGCACTTCCAATTGAACGGCAGTTTTTGGCACATTTTTGGATGCGCTAACAATATTTCAAAGGATTTTTTTTGACTTTATAAACCGTGACGTCATAATTGAGTGTTTCCTTTTAGAAAACTGCATAGCGTGCCATCCGCGGAGTGTAGTAAACGTGATTTATAAAATGATTTTACAAGAGCTTTAGCTAGACTTCAATGTCAGTTTGCATCAAATACTTTTTTTATGTAACTTCAAGCTGAAATTGAAGAATATTTTTCAATTAACCCACATACTTCCATTTCCAGAGAGCAATACACAAAGAGTATAATGAGGCCATTTTATATTGAAACAACATGAAACAAATCTATACAGAAATATTAAATCCATAGCTACACCAGACAACCACTGCTACACTAAAAACCTCAATACTAAAATTCTCGCCATTGCAGCAATAAAAAAATTAAAAAGAGCAATAAAGCAATTAAACAATGGTAGAAAAAAATGCCCAATCACCTGATGATGAAGACAAAAAGATCGTTGAAGAATTACTGGGGATGGGGAAGGCAGCATCTGCATCCCCATCGAAAGAAGGGGAGCCAGTTGCATTCAGGTTGGATTTTTGGGTTGTTTTTTTTGGAAATTTGCCGGCTGTAATTATGAAAAATCACCCCCTCCTGAATAGCCCCTCTCAAAAAAGTACTACTAAATGTCCATGGGAACTATTTAAGCAAATACAGTATTTGAACAATGTATTGCTTTCCACCCGCTCTGTATTTATTCATGTCAGTTTCGCGCACTAATGCTCCCCCAAAGCCCCGCAAAAAACACATGCCAAAACACCCCTCCCCCTCAAACACCCCTCCAAACACCCCCCCCCCCTAAACTCCCCCAAAACATCCCCCCAAACACCCCCCTCAAACACACCCACCCCCCAAACACACACCCCTCAATACAGACCCATAATCCCCGACGGCGGCTGGGGTTGGATGGTAGTCATCGGTTCATTTTTCATACACGTTTTCGCCGATGGCTTTGTCTACTCTTTCGGTATTATTTTGGTCGAGTTGTTGGAAACATTCCACGAAGGCAGGGCGTTGACCAGTTGGATTGTCAGCATTTTGGTGGGGTTGACTTTGGGAACTGGTTGGTTACATTTATTACCCAATGCAAGGTTGCGATGGTGATGATGTCAATCCCAGACCTAGTGATGTAAAAGCGCCATGGCGCTGGCGCCTGGCGCTAGCGCCAAGGCAAAGAGCGCCATGGCGCTTTTGGCGCTTGGCGCTATTTTCCTGTGGCGCCATTGGCGCTTGGCGCCATGCCTATGAAAAGCGCCATGGCGCTTTTGGCGCTTTTCGCATCACTACCCAGACCCTTTTAAGGTTCCTGTAACATGGCAACCGAGTTGGCATTTTACAGGGCATTTTACATGACTTTTGACACTTTGTATGACATTTTACATTTCACAAGAATTTTACAGGGTGTGGGACTGGGACTGCCCCCAGGACACGACTAGGATGTGGTGTAAAAGTGACATTGTGGTTTCATTCTGTTTTGGCGCTATGCCCATGAAAACTGCCGTGGCTTTTTTGGCACTTGGCGCTTTTTTGGATTGTGCCAGGAACAATGAACTTCAGCATTGGCCCCACACAAGCTGGTTTTCAAGGTTCCCTCTGTGAAAACCCATTATTTTGTTTTCAAATTCATTTAAACAGTCTGTGTAATGAGCCAAATGGCCGCCATCTTTGTTTTTTTTCTATTTTTCCTCCGGAAGAACACATATTTGAAAACTCTGGTAAAATGCTGCAGACAAAATATTTTTTTGTTGAATAAGTACGAATTTGTAGGACAAGCTGTAAGCGGCATGTGATGCAGAAAATTATGCTTGATTTTTGGGACTGTATTGTATATTTTTAGCGCTGTTATACATATTTTTAAAAATTAATTCGTTTTCTAACTATAAATATTTTTAAAAATTCAGTTTTACATTGTATATGATATCCGTCTCAGATATGTATCCAGTTTTTTTTTCTCTTTCATTTGATACCATGTTTCACAATAGAAGTTCAAAGATGATGAAGAAATTGTGGTTATGCTTAAAACATTAAATAATTTTTTAAAATTACATCTGTGTATCTGTAATTATTGCATTATCACAGTAAAAAGCCCTTATTTTTTCACATCAAACAAAAAAAAACTGAATTCAATAACATTTCTGCAAAACAAGTAATGATATTTTTATACAATCCACTTTATAATTTTTTTAAAAATCACAAGTGCAATTGAAACAGCTGATTTTGTATGTAAATGAAAGCCAAAAAAATGAAGAACAAGTGAACACTGACTGAGACAATGTCACATTCAATACACTAGCACAAAAAAAATAAAAACAATTTTATTGTATTGTTTTCAGAAATGTTTTCATTTAATATTACGATCTGTCACAAAATTTAACATAAACATGAACCTTTTTGAAAACTCAAAAGTTATCTGGATCTATCCATGGAATTGAGGAATTGAGTGAAAGTCTTGAAAAAGAAATGTAAAGATGCAAAAAAAGGCTTGGAAAAATCACATAGTCTTTTTATGTTTCCAGAGATTTTTTCAAAATTATTTACTGTATGTGCACAACTTCCAAGTGTCAGTGCAAAGGGTATAAATTAACTGCCAAGCACCCAGTGGAGGCCATTACAACACTCCAGCCTGCAGCAAAAACTCGAAAAACTCCAGTCCAGCTGAGCCAAGCAGTGCTCAGGAAAACTCAGCTTAGTAAATGTGATGCAAGGTGAAAGTGCACAAAATAAGACATATGTTATATGCATAAAATCAGGTTTGGCAGCTAGCCAGATACTGTTTAGTTGTTTGGTCACCTTGGAGTGTTGATGCTGGTATTGACCCAAAGATTGTGCAAGCAGTTGGTCATACTGGATTAATTCACCAATGACTGGCAATTGAGCAGTATCTAAGTCTGCCATGAGTACATCGAAACCAGTCTTTCATTTTCTCTGTGAGGGCATCTTGAATTTCATCCCTGTGATTTGCATCTGAAATTTCATTTAGCCCATTGTACAGAGTGCCAACCTAACTGCATGTATAAATCACTTTCACAAATATTTATCAATTAATGAAATGAAAAATTATATATATATTTATATTTTAATGCAAGATCATGACTAACAATTGCATGGTACACACAAATTTCAGAAAGATTGATTTAATTAACAGTAGTACCAAGTCCCAGATTCGGTGTTGTTGATAAATTTATGAATTCTGTCATGTTATAAGTACTTTTCAAGATTGGTAATAACTTATGGAAACAGGTGACATATACAGTTGTCACCTGAAACGTCGCCACAGTGACGTTTTTAAAAAAAAAAATTATTTTATTTTATATGCATCCCAAGTTTTCTACAACCCCATCAGTACATGCAGCATAAAATACTGCATGTACACTCTTAATTTTACATTAACCCATCCATCCAGTGTTTTTTAAAGGGTTTTGGAGTAAGTTGGCGAAAATCCATAAACTAGCGACGCCTGGCGACGATTTTGCCACTTTTTGTGTGTACAGCGACGCATTTTCACATATGTTGCACAGATATTGAAAACTGGCACATACAGCGACGTACAGCGACGTCGCTGTTCGTCGCACTTTTCACAAATGTTCTGCAAATTTGAAAACTAGAGTATACATTTTTGAAAACTACATTATTCAATTTTAAGTTTTCAAAATTGTCTTCAGAGTATTTTGTTGGCGACGCGTCGCCTACGCGTCGCCGACGCGTCGCCCTACAGTTTTCAAAAATGTTCTGCAAATGTGAACTTTGAACGGCAAATGTGACTTGCCGAAACCAATATTCACATATGCTGTCACTTTTTGAAAAATAAAAGTGCAAATTGCACACTTTTGAATTCCGTACAGCGACGCATCGCCTAGGAGAGTTTTCAAAAAGGAACATTGAAAACCAGCTTGTGTGGCCACATTGACATCACCACATGAACAAATTTCATTTCGATTGG
>OZ038453.1:20626294-20639890 GCA_964036195.1 Sphaerolaimus hirsutus | reverse complement strand
GGGGGTGTTTTGGGGGAGTATTAGTGCGCGAAACTGACATGAATAAATACAGAGGGGGTGGAAAGCAATACATAGTTCAAATACTGTATTTGTATGAATAGTTCCCATGGATATTTAGTACTATTTTTTTGAGAGGGGCTATTCAGGAGGGGGTGGTTTTTCATAATAACAGCCAGCAAATTTCCAAAAAAACCCCAAAAAATCCAACCTGAATGCAACTGGCTCCCCTTCTTTCGATGGGGATGCAGATGATCCCTTCCCAATCCCCAGTAATTCTTCAACGATCTTTTTGTCTTCATCATCAGGTGACTGGGCATTTTTTTCTACCATTGTTTGCTCTTTTTAATTTTTTTATTGCTGCAATGGCGAGAATGTTAGTATTGAGGTTTTTAGTATAGCAGTGGTTGCCTGGTGTAGCTATGGTTTTAGTAATATTTCTGTATAGATTTGTTTCATGTTGTTTCAATATAAAATGGCCTCATTATACTCTTTGTGTATTGCTCTCTGGAAATGGAAGGATGTGGGTTAATTTAAAAATATTTTTCAATTTCAGCTTGAAGTTACATAAAATAAAGTATTTGATGCAAACTGACATTGAAGTCTAGCTAAGGCTCTTGTAAAATTATCCAATAAATCACGTTTACTACACTCCGCGGATGGCACGCTATGCAGTTTTCTAAAAGGAAACACTCAATCATGACGTCACGGTTAATAAAGTCAAAAAAAAATCCTTTGAAATATTTTTCGCGCATCCAAAAAATTGCGAAAAACTGCCGTTCAATTGGAGGTGCCTTTCTATCGCCTGTCTGCCGTTCTATTTAAAAAACACGGTAAATATGTTACGCCAATACACTAAATTCAAGAAACATATTCAGAAAAACTGTGCACGTACTGCAAGACAAAGATTTCGGCAGAGATAACGGGCATGAGTTATGGCCACTGACTACAGTCGGTTTGACTGATACAGGAAAGTCATGTGAATTTATTTGTAAAACATTCTTGTCAAGAGAGAATGGTACCGTATTTCCTCGATTTACCCCAACTTGAATAACCCCCCCCCCCCCCCCCCCCCTCGAAATACACCCCTCGAAATACCCCCGTCTGGAATTATGTACACGATGTATGCAACGTACATGATGTATATTTTGGTCGCAGCTTCATCGCAGCTACACATATACTAGCTTGTGTAGCCATGGAGGTTGATATGTCCAAATATACCGTACTTGGACACCTTGATTACCTGTTTTGGGTATATAAAGGCGTACTCTTTACTATGAATTTCGTGAAAATTTCTGACGAAATAATCACCCCCCCCCCCCCTCGAATAAGCCCCGCCCCCGAAATACCCCCCCCCTCAAAATTTCCACTCTGAAAAAATAAACCCCCTGGGGGTATTTCGAGGAAATACGGTATATAGAATTGTAAAACCGGGAAAAACATTTGCTCATTGAAAAGTTTTGAGGTTCAGTATGTAGCTTTTTTAGCTTTTCCGGGAGAATATCCTTCAGCAGTGTTCTTCAATTAACTGAGGGCGTAACGTCGTTGCAAACACTATTTAATTGAATTACAAAATTTAGTAATCTATGATCAGTCTGGAACCCATGCGAGTTTACTGAAATGAGTTATTTTTTACTACCCGTCAACTGTAGTTGACGGACACCTAATTCCAGTAAACTCAAATCACACTCAAAAGTCAGAAATCACACTCAAACCACACTCAAAATTTCACTTGATTTTTGAGTTTACAAAATGTTTTGTTTACTGGCAGAAAACTAGAGCGTGCAGCTTCAAGTTACCTTGTTTTCTAGCATGTAACCTTTTTATGAATATTTATTATTTTCCTGTGGTCGTTTTTTATGAATAGCAGAATTTTGAGAATGGTTTGTTTCCACTTCTGAGCAAACTCATTGGACCGCAAGATCCTAACATATATTTATTGATGAATAAACTGGCTTTTTAACGCAAGGTGGTGAGAAAAAGTCTTTATATTTGTCATTCAGATGGTATATGGTAGATTTAAATGTAACGTGTGCGGTCAGTAGACCAGAAAAATTTGTACATGGAACAACATGTCTATTTCATACATGTGATGCACAGAGTGATAAAAAAGCACCATAGGTATTTAATAGGTGTACCCATGCCATACGCACTCACTAACAGACACTCAAAAGTTTTATTTTAACACAAAATTTGTATTTTGACAATTTTAATTGCTTTGATCTGTTCACTTTTCAACTTTTTCAACCACGATTCAAACAGACACTCTCAACATGTGCTCGGCACTTAGCACGACTAAAAAATATTACAGTAAAATTTCATAACACGCACTGAAAAAGTGATAAATTTGATAACGATTTATCACACTACAAAGCACATCAAATTTAACTGAACAAAAGCAAAAACACAACGAAATAAATGACTGCGGCTTTTCACAGCAATGTCTGCTCTGCGGCAAACAAAAACAATATACCGTATTTCTTCTAATAGAAGAGCGCCGTTCTATTTTATCGTCAACTTTTTTACCTGCCGTTCTATTGGAGGTGCCGTTCTTATGGAGGCTGCCATTCTATTCTTTTCACCAAAAGTTTTCACACATTTTCCATTTGAACATGGTGTTTTTAATGAACCTACATTAAAACTTTACGAATTAAAGGTTTGAGCTGAAATGAGGATCAAAAACATTTCTAACAAAACAATGTCTTTTTGGAACTACAAATTAAGGGAAAACTTTCGACTTAGGAGGTGATCAGATTGATAAAAAGTATTTGTGTGGTGTATTTCGCTTATACACATGTTACAATTCACTTGTTCCTTTGTGCTTGCAGTTATACATGAGTGTTCAACCCAGGTCGGGGGTATTAGCGTGTTTTAAATCGGTGTGACTGGCGATGTTGTTTGCCATTTTCCAGTATTCACTTATTAAGTCGCTAGGTAGTTTTTCTATTTTTTTCACTGGTAGTCTCAGTACCCGTTATCTCAACCACAATCGCATGCCATTTCTGTGTTGTAGTGTCAAACAGCGAGGTTGCAATCTCACCAAATATGACCGCAGTAAGGGTAGCCGACGGGTGTATGTTGTTATTTTTACTTGCATTTGACTTGAACAGTCCGCGCCGAGTAAACTAATTTGAATTTGAATTTGAATGGACAACACTAATAGCCCTACACACACTAGTTTTCACCGTGACTGATGTGAAAACTGAAATGGCCACATGGCGACATCCAGCCTACTCATTTTGTATGCTTTATGTGTTTTAGTTTTCAAATTTTCAAAGTTTAACTATCATTTATTTTAACTCAAATTTAAATAAAATCAAATCATTCAACCGTGATTTTTATTTGCATTTGAAAAAATTTCAGTTTTCAAACGAAGTCACGGTGAAAACTAGTGTGTGTAGGCACATTAGAGCAGAGCATCAATAATCAAAACTAAATAAATTTGAAAACAACCCAAATCTTAGTTATGAACACCTTGGATGTTCTCACCACCTATTTTTTCTGATATTTTGTATTTTGGCACTCTTCCAAAGTAATTTCTACCTGCCGTTCTATTGGAGGTGCCGTTCTATTGGAGGTGCCGTTCTATTGGAGGTATGCCGTTCTCTTAGAAGAAATACGGTAATATAGCGGCATTATACAAGCTGAATCCAGTGCGTGCACTTTGAACACATACATATACACAAATACACAGATTTAGATTACCACTTGTCAGTGTCAAATGTCAAAGTTTGGAGATACTTGAGAATATTGCATATTGCATACTTCACAGAGTTGACACTTGATGTCTGCTGAGGTGACATTTTTATCCTATATTTTACATAGCTACTCTTTTTTGCTGCCCGAAAAGCGCCATAAAGCCAGACTAATTTCACCATAAAACCATTAAAATACAATTATCTCATTCCATTTTATACATCACGTAGAAAAAAGTGGTATACCCAGCAGTATAGTGTTGATCGAAAATACTTATTCACAAAATTAAATATGTAATTCGAATAGATTTATTAACGTGAGCTCACCAAAAAAAAAAAGTTTTCTTCAATGTTTTTGAGCCATTTTTGCGTACTAAAAACTGCCTTCAGTTGGGTACTAAAAATTGAAGAATTTGGTGCAAGCATGGTGTCAAAAACAATCATAGTGTCACAGCAAAATGGCACCAAGCGCCAAGAGCGCCATGGCACTTTTTGCTTTGGCGCTAGCGCCAAATTCGATTTTTTGTACGCAACATGTCAACTAGTGTGCGGGCCGCCATTAATGATGACACCGTAGAACGTCTGGCGCCAGTTAAAAAACTTCACCCTAGGAACGCTAATTTAGTGCATCAACGCTATGGCATCATCCTCCTCTAAAGGTGATAACTCCAAAACTTTAGAATGTTAAGCATGGTCAAGTTAAGCATAGATACAGCATGTCGAATTGGTGCCACACAAATGTTGGCACGATTTTGCGCTCACAAAAACAATATAACGGCACCCTCCAATTGAATGGCACACCAATAATAGAAAGTAGAATGTGGCAGGTAGAAATTATATTGAAAGAGCACACAAAACAGTGAGAACATTCAAAGCATTCAAATAGATTTACATTTGAAATTGATGCTCTGATATTAAAATATTGCTGAAGGTTCATAAAAATAGGGCTTTGTTGAAATGATAAATGTCTGAAATGAAAAAATGGTGAAATAATAGAACAGCAGCATCCAATAGAATGGCACCGTGAATAAAATGACGTGTCAAAATTTGATGAAAAATAGAATGATACTCTTCTATTAGAAGAAATACAGCAACAATACTTGAACTTTGAAATAGTCACTATGCACATTGGACACACACCATTGGCACAAAATTGGAAATACTTTAAATTCCAACATAAAAAGTTAGAATTAAGGCATCCACTTCAAAAAGACAATAACTCCACAAAGTTTCAAAAATTGAGTGAAGCACAGAAACAACACCTGCACATATTTCACCATTTTTTTCAATGCAATGTCAATTGCCCATTTTTAAAGTGTCGCATTTTGACACTTTTGTGACAATTTGAAACAGTCTTCAAATACTTTCGCAAGATCAACTAATATCAAATAATCGCAATATCAAATACCGTATTACCTCGAAATACCCCCATGGGGGTTTATTATTTCTCCAGCAAAATTTGAGGGGGGGTTAATTCGAGGGGGGTTTATTCGAGGGGGGGTTTATTATTTCGCAAGAAATTTTCGTGAAATTCATACTAGAGAATACGCCTTTTCTTACACAAAAACGGTAATAAATGTGAGAAGATAGGTCATATTGGGGCTATAGATGTACATCTGTACACATATGAGCGTATAAGTGTAGCTGCGATGCAAATAAGTAGTAATAAATACATCATGTACATTGCATACATGATGTACATCGTTTGAGGGGGGGTATTTCGAGGGGGGGGTTATTATTTCCCCAGCCCATTTTGAGGGGTGGTTAATTCGAGGGGGGGTTAATTCAAGGGGGGGGTAATTCGAGGTAATACGGTAATAATTTAATCCAAATAATTTTGTATGAATACATTAGAAAATGAGGTATTGCCCAAAATGCAGGCAACGTAAAATAGGGGAAATACACGTGATATTTATGTGTATTTTCACGTGAAAGTACTACAATTGACAATGAATAATTGCCACAACAATGATTATATGCGGAGAATTTCATATGTATTATATAAAGAATCTCACAGAAAAGACGATTATTTCAGTTTTTTAAAGCGATTTCAAAATTCGTGTTTATGTATACACCCAGTTAAACCTCACGTGGCGAAATGTTTAAGTAAATAAAATACAACAGAAAATGGTTAAAATCAGCACAAAGTGGAAACATGTGTTTACATTCTAGAAATGCCACATATTTATGTCGAACCGCGAAATGCACACAGGCTTGTCTGAACTGAATGCAACTAAAGACTTACATGGAAAATAATTAAACGTGATTTACAACGTAAAATGAGTATAATATCAAGTATCTTTCAAAATGGACAGGGCTTGGTTTCTAAATATGAAACTGAAAACGTCAAAGTCGATAAATGTACTATTATATACTGACATTTGTGCTGCACGCTGGGCCAGTGCCTGTGTGCCCCAGTGCACTTTTGCCTTTAAACATTTACGAATTTGTGCATGTTGGCCATGGTGCATTTCTCCCCAGTGCTGTTTCCACCATTTTTGTCTAGCATATAAAAGTTGGGGGGGGGGATTTCTAAAATTGGTCTGAGCATTTTTTCCAATGTACCTAAATCGGCAAAATCACAGGTCAATATTAAAATAATAAATTTTAAAATGACATAAACTGTATTTCTTCTAATAGAATTGTATACCTTTAATAGAATGACATCTCTAATAGAAGGACACCTCCAATAGAATGACAGGTTTTACACTTTGTTAGAAAGAATAGAACAGCAGAATATAACAGCAGCCACAAAAAGAATAGAACAGCAGCTGCCAAAAGAACGTCACCTTCAATAGCATGACAAGTAGAAATTATAATAGAAGAGTGCCAAGACATAAAAATATGAAACATCAATGATGGGAAGGTTCAAAGCATTCAAATAGATATAGAAATTTAAAATTGATGTTCTGATGTCAAAATATTGCTCTAGTTAGATAAAAAATGTTTAAAAAAATGTGTAAAGAATTGGTGAAAAATATAGAATTGCAGCCTCCAACAGAATGGCAGGTAGAAGGTTGACAAAAGTAGAATGACATACTTCTATTGGAGGAAATACAGGAAACCAGCAATTATGATTTACAGTTTATGACAGTTTGTTCTGGACAGTCTGTCCAGAAGTTTCAATCAGCAGGCACCTCTTATGTTTGATGAAAAAAAAACATGTTAAGTGTGCAAAATCACAGTCAGGCATACCAGAAAAAATTAAAACAACAACCAGGTGCTGAGCCCACATGCACCAAGGACGAGATTGCACTTGACGACAATATTCCTTACAACACTGCAATGTACAACTAGAACACTCCACGCTGGGTGCCAATTGTATGGCCTATGTCTATACATTGGGTTCATGAGTACAGCCGCTCCCCAACACAACATGACATATTTACATGTACACAGGGAGTACACACATACACAGTACATACACGTATGTAAATGTGTACTCATGCGTACATACATTGTGGTTGTATGCTACTGCGAAAGCATTGTGCCTGCCCGTGCCCAGGCTTGTTCTCAACTTAAATTTCGAAAAGTCTTTTGTGATGTGTTGCAGAGTTGTTAGAATTACTGAACTTTTTTAAAAGTATATGTAAACGTAAGGTATTTTTTTTATACTCACCACAAAGTATAGAAAACGTAAATTACTTTTTTTTTACTCGTACGTAAAGAGCCGGCATATATAAATGGGTTTTTGATTTTGAAAAATTCAATCAATTTTCATTCGACCCCAAATAAAAGTTGGGGCGAGCCACCCAGCTCAGTTTGTAGCCCCAACATTTCTCTACAGGAACCCCCGGGATGACCCCTGTAGCTGCTCAGGTACAGCTGCAGGGGTCATCCCGGGGGTTCCTGTAGAGAAACGTTGGGGCTACAAACTGAGCTGGGTGGCTCGCCCCAACTTTTATTTGGGGTCGGATGAAAATTGATCAAATTTTTCAAAATCAAAAACCCATTTATATTTGCCGGCTCTTTACGCGTAAATGTGGGTACTTTTTTGTGAGTGTCGAAACGACTACTTTTCTTCATAGAATGTGTAAAAGTGGGCACTTTTTCATACGTGTACAGCACAACGTATGTTTTTCTATAAGCAAATGACAGATTATATAGTTTTCAAGGTCTCTTTTTTCTAGGAGATAAAAATCATCGTTCTCCCGACTCGTTTACCACATCCATTGTCTCCACAACCATTTCGACTTGGTTGCGAATTTTGAAATTTTTAAAGGCACTACTCCCACATATCTAAAATATTCAATGGAACCACTTCTGTAAATACATAGCAGTGTAGTTATTTTATAAATATGTCCCACATTGAACTTTCATAAATACATTTTCCGTACGCGTACGCTTTGAAAGTGTACGCGTACAAGTGCGTACGGTATTTTTTTGAAAAGTATATGTAAATGTATTTACCGCGTACTCGCGTACGCGTATTTTTCGAGTAAACGTACGTACCTTTTAACAACTCTGATGTGTTGTTTCAACTTTTCATTCAGAATTTCAAAAGATAACAACAACATAAATATAGCACACCTTGCATTTAAAACTACCGTATTCTCTCGAAATACCCCCACGGGGTTTATTTTTTAGGGAATGCAAATTCTGAGGGGGTTATTTCGAGGAGGGCTTATTCGAGGGGGTTTTCATTTTCCCGAGGGGGTTTACATACTCAAAACTGGTAATAAAAGTGATAAAACAGGATATATCAAGCTACACAAACTAGTCTTATTTATGTGTAACTGTAGCTGTGATGCATATAGTCATTGATTAATATTTACATCATGTACATTGCATACATGATGTACCTTATAGGCTTATTCCAGACGGGGGTATTTTGAGGGTTGGGTATTTTTTCCACAGCTCGAAAAAACCTGGGGGTAGTTCGAGGGGGTTAACTCCCTGGAGGGGTATTTCGAAGAAATACGGTAAGGTTCAAACGAAATTGAGGTTTCGGTATCTAGGGCTGATGTTCTATATTTTTGGGATCACGATCGGGATCGGGTTGCATTGCAATTTCTGCTCAAATCACACATGGGCTTCTTCAGGTGGGCCCAGTTTTTCAGGCGGGGACCGCGACCGGAATTTTGTTATATGGGACCGTGACCGGGACCGGTTCTGGGCCATTGGGACTCTGGGACAGGGACCGGGACCGGTAATTTTTTTATCAATACCAGGACTGGGATATTGTAACTGGGGTTATATTTGAACCAGAGTTGTTATTACACAGAGTTTTTGTTGAGAAAATATTGGGATATTTTCGGCAGAAAATTTCAATCATGTATTGGGTAATCAAATCGGTACTACCAATATGGGAACTTTTCTATGTCGGGGAGGGGGCGATACGCTTGCTTGTAAAAAATTAGCCAAATTAAAATGTCCACACTAAAAATAAAGCTACAAAGCAATGAAATGTCCACATGGTTTGAACACGAGAATGTTAATGTTGTGACTGGCGGCACTCATTTTGATTCTGCACATATTTACATGTTTTTCATTGAGTTAGCTGTATGCTGGGTATACAACATATGTAAATTGCAGTTATTTTTACCTATTTTGTTGGAAAACATCAAGTAAGGAAAATTCTGGTATATAGACATTTTAGGCTATGCCATAGGATGTATATTCACTAGATCTGTTGTGCTTGTGTGAGAAATAACACATCAATATGTCCTCGTTGAAATTTCATAAATAACATACCGTATTTGCTTGAATAATCCCCCTGGGGGATTATTATTTCGCCGGACTTTTTTGAGGGGGGGAACTATTCGAGGGGGGGGGGGAATTATTCGAGGGGCGGAATAATTCTTTCATCAAAATTTTTGAGTATCTTTCTATCAAGTCATTTGATGAAATATGCATTTTCAACACAAAAACGTGCAATTTTTGTTAAAATTTGGCACAACTAATAGATAAAATATCATTAAGGGGGGATTATTCGAGGGGGGAATTTTTATTTCCTCACTCGTCTTACAGGGGGGGATTTTTCGAGGGGGGAATTATTCAAGGGGGGGAACTATTCAAGCAAATACGATATCTAAAATATCTTCTTTTTGAAACAGCACTTCTCACTAAAGCTGAATAAAT
Organism: Sphaerolaimus hirsutus; assembly: GCA_964036195.1. Classification (NCBI taxonomy): domain Eukaryota; kingdom Metazoa; phylum Nematoda; class Chromadorea; order Monhysterida; family Sphaerolaimidae; genus Sphaerolaimus; species Sphaerolaimus hirsutus. The sequence goes on along the minus strand of OZ038453.1, from coordinate 20,630,117 downwards.
GTCCTTTTTCTTTTCCATTGCGGATCAATGGTGTTCTAATTATCTCAATTGCTCAACTTTGCTATGTTACAAATGTAATCGGGTGGGCGCCCCAGCTTGATCCCTCGCTGCCGAGGGAGGGCGCAAGCGACCCACCCATAATATGGTCGGACACACCAAAATGCGGAAATCGCAAATTTAAAATCGCAATAACTTCGGAACGCAATGCGCTAGTGCAGAACCATTAAAAAGCCCGTGTCGAACAGTACCCCCATGCAAATTTTAAGATCCAACGGTTGAGTTCGAAGGAAGTTATTACGGATTTTCTTTTTCAAGTAGTGTTGTTGTTGTTGTTGTTGTTGTTCTTCTTGTTCTCCCGACAATCTTCAAACTGCAATAACTTCCTTGAAACACGACCGATTTTCATGGTTGATGGCTCATATGAAAGAGCATATGATGCCATTTCTTATTTTCGGGAATTTTTTTCACAGGCTCCGCCCACTTTGGGACGGTATCTGTTTGAAATTTTCAAACCTCAATAAATTTAAAATTTGAATACAAATGCAGCAATAAAAAAAATTTGTTGATGTGCGCCATGACTAGAGCTTTCAAATGAGCCAATTGTTGGCGATTTTGGTTGAGATTTACAAAAGTGATTCAAGTTTGCTTGTTTTGTGTAAAATGCGCAAACATGCCTGAACTACTGCTTGATGTGATACTGAGCATGTGACCTTGCATGGTGATTACTATCAGGTCATAAATGTCTAGTGGTTAATGTCAAGTCAAATGTCAAGTTATAAATGTCAAGTCAAATGTCAAGTGATAATGTCAGGCCAAATGTCAAGTGATAAATGTCAAGTGATAGATGTCAAGTGATAAAATATTAAGTGATAAAATATCAAGTCAAATATCAAGTGATAAATGTCAAGTGGTAGATATCAAGTGAAATGTCAAGTGAAAAATGTCAAGTGATATATGTCAAGTGATAAATGTCAAGTGATAAATTTCAAGTGAAATGTCAAGTTAAATGTCAAGTGATGAATGTCAAGACAAATGTCAATTGATAAATGTCAATTGATAAATGTCAAGCAATAAATGTTAGGCCAAATGTCAAGTGATAAATGTCAAGTGATAGATGTCAAGTGATAAAATATTAAGTGATAAAATATCAAGTCAAATATCAAGTGATAAATGTCAAGTGGTAGATATCAAGTGAAATGTCAAGTGAAAAATGTCAAGTGATAGATATCAAGTGAAATGTCAAGTGAAAAATGTCAAGTGATAGATATCAAGTGAAATGTCAAGTGAAAAATGTCAAGTGATAGATGTCATGTGATAAATGTCAAGTGAAAAATTACAAGTGAAATGTCAAGTTAAATGTCAAGTGATGAATGTCAAGACAAATGTCAAATGATAAATGTCAATTGATAAATGTCAACCAATAAATGTCAAGCAATAAATGTCAGGCCAAATGTCAAGTGATAAATGTCAAGTGATAGATGTCAAGTGATAAAATATAAAGTGATAAAATATCAAGTCAAATATCAAGTGATAAATGTCAAGTGGTAGATATCAAGTGAAATGTCAAGTGATAGATGTCAAGTGATAAATGTCAAGTGATAAATTTCAAGTGAAATTTCAAGTTTAATGTCAAGTGATGAATGTCAAGACAAATGTCAATTGATAAATGTCAATTGATAAATGTTAAGTGATAAATATCAAGTGATAAATGTCAAGTGATAGATGTCAAGTTATAAAATATCAAGTGATATAATATCAAGTCAAATATCAAGTGATATAATATCAAGTCAAATATCAAGTGATAACTTTCAAGTCAAATGCCAACTGATAAATTTCAACTGAAATGTCAACTTTAATGTCAAGTGATAAATGTCATGTCAAATGTCAAGTCAAATGTCAAGTGATAAATTTCAAGTGAAATGTCAAGTAATAAATTTCAAGTGAAATGTCAACTCAAATGTCAAGTTAGATGTCAAGCTTAATGTCAAGTGATAAATGTCATGTCAAATGTCAAGTTTAATGTCAAGTGATAAATTTCAAGTGAACTGTCAAGTTTAATGTCAAGTGATAAATGTCATGTCAAATGTGAAGTCAAATGTCAAGTTGTAAATGTCAAGTCTAAAGTAAAGTAAAGTCAAATGTCAAGTGATAGATGTCAAGTGATAAATGTCAAGTGATAATTTTCAAGTGAAATGTCAAGTTAAATGTCAAGTGATGAATGTCAAGTGATAAATATCAAGTGATAAATGTCAAGTGATAGATGTCAAGTTATAAAAAATCAAGTGATAAAATATCAAGTCAAATATCAAGTGATAACTTTCAAGTCAAATGTCAACTGATAAATTTCAAGTGAAATGTCAAGTTTAATATCAAGTGATCAATGTCATGTCAAATGTCAAGTGACAAATTTCATGTCAAGTCAAATAACAAGTCAAATGTCAAGTCAAATTTCAGGTGGTAAATGTCAAGTCAAATGTAAAGTTAAATGTCAAGTGATCAAATATCATGTCAAATGTCAAGTTATAAATGTCAAGTCTCAAGTCAAGTCAAATGGCGAGTAAAAAGAGAAGTGAAATGGCAAGTAAAAAATTAAATTGAAAAACTTTGATCAATGGATACTGAACTGTGATCCATATTTCTAGTTAATTTTTTTTGTAAACAATTGCATAACGCTATTGTCAAAAATATGAGTTGTACATAGAATTATGATACACTCCTTAACTCTTAATGGCGGACCATATTGGTTAAAGACACATTTCTCAATGAGTTTTGGATATGTCATTTAACACATAGCATATGCAAATATTGTTGGCACGCGCTGGCACCATGCCAGCCGATATTTGTAGGATGAAATTCACCCAGTCACATATAAACTTGGCCCTCATCCAAGTTATGGGTTGCATATTTTTGATCAAAATATAGCGCTGTTTGATGTGATACTGTCACTATATGGGTCTTCAAGGGTTATGATTTCAAATTGTGCAATTTTATGGAGTGGTGCCATCTACTCCAAAATGGTGCCATTTTCATGGAGTGGTGCCAACTACTCCAAAACAGCATCATTTTCATGGAGTGGCGCCATCTACTCCAAAACTGCAGTGCCATCTACTCCAAAATGGCACCATTTTTGTGGAGTGGCACCATCTACTCGCCAGCATATATATTGTTCAGCAAGACACCTACTGGGTGTCATTCAAGGAAGCCTGGGCCACTGGCCACACAAAAGAAGTATATCAGTAAAAAAATGGCTAAAGCCAAACAAAAAGTGGACGCTGCCTCCACAGCAAATAGACATGAAGTGTGTCTCTCAAATGGACATTCATATATATTGGATGCACAAAAGAAATGTATCATTGCTTAGAAAATGGCATACACTTCACTGATAACACACTTTACTGTGGTTACATATCCCACCTGAATAAAGAAACTATTTGTATTACATCGCAAGAGTTACATGTATTGACTGTTAAATGCACAAAAGCAATATATCACTACATCTGCATTGTGAGAAATGTCTCACATTGAACCCAGACTTTTATTTATTCAATAGTTTTCAAGGCAGATTACAGTGTTAGACGTACACATCCATGTAAAAAAAGTTTCACACCCTTCAACTATCTGAGACAAAAAGGAAAAAAATTCACTCAAGTTTATCATAGCAGCGTGAGCTTTTTGGTGATAAACACACACATAGCACAGCTCACGCAGCTGTGATAAACTTGAGTGAATTTTTTTCCTTTTTGTCTCAGATAGTTGAAGGGTGTGAAACTTTTTTTACATGGATGTGTACGTCTAACACTGTAATCTGCCTTGAAAACTATTG
>OZ038453.1:20588325-20626094 GCA_964036195.1 Sphaerolaimus hirsutus | reverse complement strand
ACACTTCCACTACCAATTTTCAACCCCCTCTGCCCTCCCCCCAGGCCCCATAGCATCAGCAGTGACAAACACATATGGCTGCCGTTTCACTACGATGCTGGGAGGGCTTATAGCGGCGGCTGGATGCGCAGCGAGCGCCTTTGCTACTAGTATTGTCTATTTGCTCGTGTCTGTGGGACTGGTCATGGGTTAGTTTGTGTTGGGGATTTTTTGGCAGTGTACCAGTGGGGGGTTTTGGGGGTATGTTTGGTTTGATATAGTTTGGGTGAAGCTTTGTCAATTGTGACTAGCATTCTAAAATTTTTGGCAGGTTTATATACTTTCAATATCGGGCGATATAATATACCTATATATTTGTTTATATTTTCTCCATTTTACAAGAAGACAATGGAAGATATCTCTCCTGTGAATATATGTATTTTTAGTTTCTCTGATCGGACCTTTTTTCAGATCCCACACAAAAAAACCCTCGAATTTTGAGGAAATATGTTAATTTAATTCCCCAACGGAAAAAAACGAGAGAAAATAAAAATAAACATAAGTTTTTTTCTCTTCAAAAATACATTTCCAAAACACCCCCATAACACCCCCATTCAAACCCTATTCATCCCCCCCAAATCACCCCCCCCCTCCCCTCACAGGCATCGGTTTCGGTCTAATGTACGTGCCAGCCATAGTCGCCGTGACAATGTACTTCGACCAGAGAAGGGCGTTCGCCACCGGAATCGCCGTGTGCGGGGCTGGCGCCGGCACCTTTATATTCGCCCCGCTGAGTAGTTTGTTGATCGATTATTATGGCTGGAGGGGCAGTTTCTTGATTTATAGTGGTTGGTGTTTTGTGCGGTTGTTTTTTTGTTTTTTTTTGGGGGGGGGGTTCAGATTTTAGCCGCTGGTTGAGGGTTGGTTGGTGCACGCACGTAAAAGACCAAAATTTTTTGAACGGGGGGTGTATACGCGGCTCGGCAAATGGGGGGAATCAGGCGGCAGCCCCCCCCCCCCGTAAATTAGTATCGAATGGCTCAATTCCATGGCACACTTGGCGCCTGTGGCCTGTTTCTGGATGGCGCCATTGGCGCTTGGCGCCCTTTTTGGCGCTGTTCCATCACTTCCCATAAGGCATCTCCCACAAAGAAACTTAAAATGCGTTTTTCGAAGAACTTCAAATTGCGTTTTTTAACTTTTTTGTATTTTTTCTCGTTATTTCGTTATCGATTTTTAGAAATATGTGAGTATGTAGCTAGAAGACGCTTCATATTTATGTTGAGAGCAGAAAAATTAACACTTTATTATTACCATTTGTAAGTTTACGATGAAAAGCGTCCAAACCATTTCAACATGCATGTTCGCAGAGAATAAATGTTATAAGTCCTGTCCAACGTAAATCAGTCATAATTTTTACGTGTGGTTTGCATCACACACACAAAATGCGGTGTCAAGCAATTACATCCTCTTTACACTCATTTCGGGTGCGGGTATTTTGAGGGGGTGGGGTGCAGGGTGTCAAAAAAATATTTTTACGGAAAATGGAAAACGGAAAGGTAAAATTTTTTCACTTAACGGAAAACGGAAATGGGAAAGGTAAAAAAAAAATTTCTGCCGGAAAACGGAAAGGTAAAAAAATTTCACTCAGCGGAAAACGGAAAGGTTAAAAAAAATATCAGCCGGAAAACGGAAAAATGAAATACCAGAAAACGGAAAACGGAAAGCAAAATTTTCATGGAAACGGAAAAAATAAAGTGAAATTTGCATGGAAATGGACAAATTTGCATGCAGGTTTGCCTGTTTGGCTTTGATTGTGGTAGCTGTACATTCTGCCAAGGACGTAGCCAGGGGGGGCAGGGGGGCGGCCGCCCCCCCCCTTCCCGGGCCGGACCAAAAATGTGCCAGAAATGGCACTTTCAGACGACGATTTTGTCGACAGTTTTTGCGCGCAAGCGCGCATTCTCCCTTCACAACATATCTTTTTGGCTGACCAGTCTCCACGGCCTAAAAGCCAGTGAAAATGCCAGTGACTCAATTTCTGTCCATGTCGCATCATAAAAAGGTAAGAGATACAACAGAGTTTACAAGTTTCACGTATCTGAAGTTACAAAAACCAATTGAACAATGTTTGCATGGGAAAACAGAAAAGCTTATACACAAAAGAGTTGCCTCAATCAAATGAACCAATTTCGCATCTTGCATTGACAGCAGGTCTTTTATCCAACATCCATCGACTTGGACTTGTGCTGCACTTTCCTTGATGTGTTGCATGAGGGCTTGACCATTCGGCAACATTTGCAAAATCAGCAGTCTTCCCAAATGGATAGGCAGGTGGTCGTAACTTGATGTTGCAGGTTGACAAATCAGCCAAATCAGTTTGTGTGGTGATGTTGTGCAGACTGGCCAGGTAGTTGGGATTCCCAAGCAGAATCAAGCCATCGGCAGCAAACATCTTGACTCTGAGTTTTGTGAGCATGTCTCTCTCTTCACGTCTTTGTGAGCCAACGTCCAATACAGATTTGGATACAGATAAAAATTATGAATGACACAAGAACCTGGTAGAAAAAAAAACATAGTGGAAAAAGATAAATACAGATTGGAAAAATAATGAAAAAATGCCAGACAACTGAAAATCGAGCCAGAAAATGGAAAAAAGGCCTGGAAAAATGGAAACGGAAAGGTAAAAATTTTTCAGCCCCATGGGGGGGGGGTCCCCATGGAAAACGAAAAAATGGGCTGGAAAAACGGAAATGGAAAGGTAAAAAATTTTCAGATGCCGGAAAATGGAAAGGTAAAAAATTTTCAGCTGCCGAAAAATGGAAAACCGAAAGGTAAAAAAATTTCAGCTGCCGGAAAACGGAAAACGGAAGGGTAAAAAATTTTCCTGCGGAAAGGCGGAAACGGAAATTTGACACCCTAGTGGGGTGGTATTTTTTGTCACACCTGGGGGTAGTTCGATGGTGGGGGTATTTTGAGGTAGGGGATATTTCGAGGAAATATGGTACATTTGAGTTATTGACAATGTTTTTAAATCGCTCCATTTTTCAAAATCTCAGGCATAATGCTCAACTGCGTGGCTTGCGGTGCTCTATTCAGACCGATCCCAGTGGAGCCGATATACGCTGAAGAATTGGAACAGATGCAAGAACTGGAATTGAGGGGGGCCACCCCTCCGCATACCCCCACTATGGTGCACGTAGGTTGATATTTTAGGGTTTTTTTGGTATTTATGGTGCATGTAGGTTGAGATTTTAGGGTTTTTTTGGTAATTTTGACCCTTATAACAGAACCTTTTTTGGTAAGATAGTAGAGCGCCAAGTGCAGAGATGTCCTAGATTTTGACCCCACGGATGTTGGATAGATAGCAAATCGCTCCTCTGGAGGGATAGACAGCTGAAAAGAATTCTAGGGGGTTGCGAGAGTTCGATATATACCGTACTACCTCGAATTATCCCCCCCTCGAATTAACCCCCCCTCAAAATGGGCTGGGGAAATAATAAACCCCCCCCCCTCGAAATACCCCCCCTTCGGAATGATGTACGTCATGTACGTAATAAAAACGTCATGTATACAATGTACATGATGTATATCACTGCTAATTTGCATTGCAGAAGTTTGTGTAGCTATCTACGTTTTTATGTCCAAATATACCCCGTTTGGACACATTTATTACCTGTTTTGGGTACGCAAATTACTACTTTTTACTACGATCCTAACGAAAATTTCTGACGAAATAATAAACCCCCTCGAATAACCCCCCCTCGAATTAACCCCCTCCCCCTCAAATTTTGCTGGCGAAATAATACACTCCTATGGGGGTATTTCGAGGTAATACGGTAGGCTTATTCAAGGTGTAGAAGGGAGAAAAATCGCTAAAAGTATGTGTAAGTAGCTCAAAATAGGGTTACCCCCAACCCCAACCCCATCGGAGACCCCCAGCCAAGTGACATGACACCGTGGAGCTGGCTGCAGTCACGCACAAAGTAAGGTGTATAGCTATGAGTCGTCAAATGTAGTCAAGTGTCGAATGTATAGTTGTGACCAGAGTTACACAGAGTTTTGGACTCAATAAATATATTGTTCATGAAAAATTGGAGCCCTGCGCTGTATCATAGTCTACTTTCAAGTAATTAATTTTGCCGTAAAATTTCACGTTTGAATTTTACATCTAGCTGCAATCGCATCTTGATTAAACCAAATCCCAATTTCAGCGCGACACGTCAACATCATTAGACAAGCAGAAAGAGAAACAACAAAATGGCAAAGTTCCCGACATCGTAGTGCACACGAGCATGAAAATGGACAATGGAATGGTTGTGCAGTTGGAGCCTATGAATGCTAATGAATCTGGTCGGTGTGTAAATACTTTTGTCTGCCCAGACCCTGTACCTCTCTGCAAGTAAACTCCCTCGGCAAGTAGTAGCTCATTGTAAGTAATTATGCCCACTTTGCAAGTATCTTTTAAGTATGTACCCCCACTGACATTGAAAAATATGTGATTTCCAGAACATATGAAAAACCCAAAGAAAATCTATGATTTTTAGAATCTTTTGGTATTTATGAACATCTAGGTGTAAATGTCTAAAAAATTCAATGCTAACCCTGATGTGCTTACGATTTTATTTTATTTTCGTTTTGAGAGATTTTCTGAGATTATATGTACCCTACATTTTTGAATAAGACCCCAGGGAAGTTATTTTTTCCTCAGACGTTTTTGTGGAGGGGTTAATCAAATCAAGGGGGGGATTCGAGGGGGCGGGGAGTTGTTTTTTCCTCGTGAAACTTGGACTTAATTCATTGTATGGCTGCAGTCTGCAAACTCATGTAATTAAGGTATTCAACTGTCAAACAACAATTAAAAGATGTGTATACACTGCATACACATAATGTGTCTGCTGTCGCTGCTCTAGGCTAATATTATTTTGTATTTTTGTATTGTATCGTTTTCATCCACAGGGGGCGGTATTCAAGAGGGGGGGGGGGTATTTTTTCCTCACCTCGCAAACAGGGGGGGGGGGAGTAATTCGAGGGGGGTCTTATTCAAGGATTTGCGGTAATTACATTTTCTCTAAATCATCCATTTCCAATGCTTGGTGGGGTGCATTCTTGCAGAGCGGTCATAAATACTTGCAGGCTGCTACTACTTGCTCTGCGAGCTTACTTGCAGAGAGAATTCCGGCCGTCTGCACATACTTAGAATAGAACTGCACATCTGCAATAAATAGAATGCACACATAGCACACACAATGTTAAAAAATTTTACTTAAATGTGGGTACAGTAAATACAAATGGGCAGTCAAAACTTCATATCAATCACTCAAAAAATCCTCCCAAATTCTCAAATTAAAACAATCCATTATCACACACAACCCCCCCCCCCACCCCACAGACGCCAACCCCTCAAACCTAAACGGTTCCCAATCTCGCTCACAATCGACCACAATGGAAAACATGCGAGCCTATCCCAGAAGGCAGGCTTTCTCAGTGTTGGGCAGTGGGCATAATATGCACCAACACGTGCATCCGGGCACCAGGTGGGTTATTTGATTTATGTGAATTGTGTTTTAAGGGACCCTGTTGTATGCCTTGTTAGATACTATATTTCTTCTAATAGAACGACATACCTCAAATAGAACGGTAGGTTTTGGCACATTTGTACGGTCGGGAAAACAATAGAACGGCACATCCAATAGAACGGCACCTCCAATAGAACGGCAAGTAGAAATAATGTTGGGGTGTGCCAGAACACCAAAATAGGTAAATAAAACATGAATGAGAACATTTAAGCATTTAAATCAATTTTAAATGTAAAATTAATGCTTTGACATAAAAACGTTGCTCACACTTCATTAAAAATAAGGCTTTGTTCAAATGAAAAATGTATGAAAAAAATTGGTGAAAAAAATAGAACGGCAACCTCCAATAGAACGGCAGGTAAAAAAGTTGACAAAAAAAATTTAGAACGATGCTCTTCTATTAGAAGAAATACGGTATCTATTAAGGCACACGATGTCGGGTGAAGTGCACGAAATTGTGTGCAGATGCGCTCAATATATCTGTACCGTGTTTCTTCTAATAGAATGGTATATCTGCAGCTCTAATAGAAGGGCACCTCCAATAGAACGGCATGTAGAAAAGTTGATCAAAAATAGAACGGCGCTCTTCTATTAGAGGAAATACGTAGGGTACATGCTCATAAAATACTCACATGTTGGGCGCCTTACGTGCGCCTTACATCATAATGGAATATCTCCCAGGACCACCCATGGCAGTGTGGAGGCGCTGGCACACGTCCGCATGTTGCCCAGGAATAGTGTGAGGCATGAATATCCCACGGTTGGTTCTTTCAGTTGGTACAGTTCGCTTGTTTGAGGGTTTTTATTTTTAACCAGAAAATTTGATGGGGTATCGTAGTATAGAATAGGCTGTTACATACTCCAAAACCGGTAAATGTGTACAAGAGAGGATATATTGATTTGTATATGTTATGTAAATACATTGCATACCTGATGGAGCCTGTAGCTGTACGCACAGAAACTCGGCACGCACATAGGCCCGTTACGCACAGAAGTTAACTCAGTACGCACAGAAATTCGCCCCGCACATAGCTGATGCCATGTGCGTACCGAGTTTCTGTGCGTACCGAGTTTCTGTGCGTACCGAGTTTTTGTGCGTACCGAGTTTCTGTGCGTACCGAGTTTGTGTGCGAGCGACGCTTATGACCATGCTTTTGTTACATGAACAATGCGCCAACGACAACATGAAAATTGGCCACGAAATGGTTCAGATATGGAGTCTTGAAGTTGCGTGCATTGTTCTTCATGTGGTCATTTGTGTCTATAAGAGGCGAAAGTTTGAAGTGCTATAACTTTTGATTGGAAAGAGCTATTGATCTCATTTTTTTATTTTTAGTTTCTTTCGATCAGGAGTATAAGATAGCATGTCTAAAAAAAATTTTGCCCGAAATGTTACAGCCGCAAATTTGGCCAAATCAATATATACACATATGAATATCACTGATTTGACCTCAGAATTGAACTCTCCAAACATTTGTGATCATTTTAAAAGTTAAACGACAAAAATCGGTTGACAAATCACCGAGTTATTGCCGTGCAAAGTTAACATGTTCTGAGCAACACCAAAAAATTTCGCAAAAACCACCTTTTTATAGACACCCCTATCTCCAGTCAGAGGGGTCGTAACGAAATTTCCTCAGACTTGTAAGTAGCCCCGACTTGAAGCAATATTATATCCAAATTTCAACATTTTTCACCAAGCTGTTCCCGAGTTATAAACACATGCTTGTGGGCGGACCCCACCCCCTAAAATGCTACCCCCAAAATCCCCTATGCCCGTCACGCTCACTAATCCTCTGCCCGGTGCACACATACACCTGATAAGCACAGAAACCCGCCATGCACAGGGCCCGTTACGCACACAGCCCCAGTTGTGTGCGTAACGGGCATCTGTGCGTGGTGGGTTTTGATCCTGTGCGTAATGGGCGCATGTGCGTAACGAGTTTATGTGCGTAATGAGCCTGGCCCTACCTGATGTACCTTAGACACGGGGGTATTTCAATGGGAGTATTTTCCTTCCCCCAGCCCACTCAAACTGGGGGGGGGGGGGTTAATTCAAGGGGGTATTTTTGGTGGGAATATTTACTATAATTTGAGGGAATTAGAGGGAATAGTCTTGAAGTGTCTGTGAACGATAACCTGTTTGCTGTCTGGGCTGGGCCCTAGTACCCATGTAAACCCGCTGGACATGTGAATCTAAAACCTCAAACAACCCCCCCCCCCCGCAGCCCCACCATTCATCCCACCATCATCTGCAAGTGGACCGGCAGACATCTATGCCAGCAAGACCATACACAAACAAGAGACATTCTCTCTTGATCCAGACACACAGAAACAACCACAGAAACCACAGAAATTCCGAGACTGCAGCCGGTGGATATCTAGATTTGAAAGACGCGTTCTATTTTGGGTCCATTTCCAATTTGAACCAACATGCTGGTGCCACTCCCAGACCCTGTCAAGTGCCCTGTAAAATATCAAATGTCATGCAAAGTGTCAAAAGTCATGTAAAATTTGCAGGTAAAATATCCTGCTGGTATTTTGCAGTGCATTTTACATGACCTTTGACACTTTGCATGACATTTGACATTTTACAGGGCACTTTACAGGGTCTGGGAGTGCCCCCAGGACAATCCAGTGGCTACCATCCCCAGGGGGTGCCGCCCAAAGTGTTGGCTGACAATTTAACCGAGACTATAAAGAAGGGTGATCAGAATGTAGATGAGAGTAGAAGTTTGAGTGAAACTGGCAATCTGCCAAGAAATGAGAGTGGTATTGAGAGATTTGAGGAGGGAGATGCTTTGAGCATTGAAAGTGATTGGAGTGAGTTTAAACGGTGAGTTTTTGCATTCTCAGAAAAACAAAATGTCTAGGTGCCAGTTGCGCAAATTGAGAAGTGAGAAGTAAAATGGCAAATACAAAGTGAATAGAGAAGAAAATTGGCTTAAGCGAAATAAAATAAAAAGTAATTTCCCTTCGCTTTTGCCAATTTCCTTCTCAATTAACTTCTCATTTCACTTCGCATTTGCCATTTTACTCCTCACTTCTCCACTTGCGGAACTGGCACCTGAATTGCCCACAAATTTTACAATCACACATCACTTTCATTTTGCAGGGTATTGAGGCAGATGGGCAACTTATCACTACTCAAAGAGCCACTTTTTATACTGTTTGTAATATCAAACTTTTTGACAAACCTTGGCCTTAATCCACCATTGATTTTTTTGCCTGATAAGGCAGAACGTTTGGGCTTTGACAAGCTGACCAGTTCATGGATTATATCTGCATTTGGTTCGTTTGCTTGAAGTTGAGTTTTTATGGATACACTAAACCTGTATCACACAGGAAAATTGTTTGCAGTTGTGCATGTGTGAGTAAATGATCCCTTTAATATTTACCATGTTTTTTCAATTTATGTCCGCTCCACGATGGCTTAATCTAAGCCTAAGTATTCATAAGTGTTAAACTTCACCATATACCGTATTTGATTGAATAATTTCCCCCTCGAATAATTCCCCCCACAAGGCATATGCTCAAGTTGTTTTGTCCAATTTGAACAAAAATGGTATGTTATTTTGTGAATAAAGCATATATCATGAAATGACTTGACAGAAATATACCTAGTTAAATTTATGATGAAATAATAATTCCTCCCCTTGAAAAATTCTCCGCTTGAATAGTCCCCCCTCAAAAAAGCCTGACGAAATAACAATTCCGGGGATTAACGGGGATTATTCGAGCAAATACGGTATTTCCATCCAACTTCAAAAAACCCTCAGGCGTGGCGAACACAATCGGTCGAGTTATAGTCGGCTACATATCGGACAAAACGACCAAATCCCAGTTTCTCTGCTGTGCAAATGGCCGCGCTAATAGATTGTGGATTTACACGGGCCTTATCAGTATGGGCGGATTAGCTACATTGGCCAGTGTGGCCGCGCAGAGTGCGGAAATGTTGATATTGTATTCCGCGGTTTTCGGGCTTTCTTTGAGTCGGTTTTGGTTTTTTATTTGTCTTTTGGGTTTGGTTTAATTAAGAACGCAAGAATGAGAAAATGGAAAAGTGCACATGTGTCTGCAACAGCGGTTTGGAAGTTTGAAAAAATTTATGTACCTAGGTACACTCCTGGAACAATGTCTTTAGCCGCAACTTTGGAACTTTATTTTTGTCATCATAAAAGGCATGTAAATATAAAGGTAAACACTGCTTAAACACTCGTTTTCCGGAGGATTTGCTATCGTCATATTTACATACCGTATTTCCTCGAAATACCCCCCCCCTTGAAATACCCCCCCCCCTCGTTTGACCCCCCCCCCCTCTCGAGACCACTATGAAACAATCACCCCCCCCCTCGAAATACCCCCCCCCCAAATTGAGTGTAAAGGGAACGTACATGACAATAACTGTAGTTTGTGTTCAGTGTACTGCAGAACACACGTTAAAACAATGTCGGTGTCACGTTAGAACAGTGTACATACCACCTACATACTAATATTAGTCTACAGAACCTTATAAATGGCGGTTTTTGTTGCATTTTTCGACGTCTGCGTTAGGGTTGGGAATTTCAAAATTTTCGGTTCCGGTTCTCGGTTCTCGGTTCTAAAAAATTTCGGTTCGGTTCTCGGTTCTCGGTTCCTCAAAATTTTCGGTTCCGGTTCTCGGTTCGGTTCTTAAGTTCGGTTCCGGTTCGGTTCTTTCGGTTCCAAATTATCAAAAATTTCGGTTCCGGGTAATGAAAAAGTTGGGTATCGGGTAATGAAAAAATCGGGAATAAGAAAATAATAAGCGGAACATAGGAAAAACAACTTAAAACAACCTCCCCCTTACAATTTTGCCCCTGTAGTGGCGGAATGGTGTCATGGCGCTTGCGCCATTAATAGGCACCACGCCATGGTGCCATTGGCGTTAGCATAGGTGCCCCAGACGGCTAAAACTTGGTGTGCATGTAAACCCAGTGTGCATGTAGACCCCTTGCTTCGGGGGCCAGGTACATATCCAGGATTTTTGAGCATGGTGTATGTTTGTTTACTGAGCCTGGTGTACGGGAAGGGGATTCAGCCACCCACCCTAAAAGTTTACCTACATGGTGACGAAATGGCATCATGGCGCTGGCACCATTGGCATTGGTGCCAAAAATCTCTGATATGTATGTTTATACATGTACATATAGAGAGACTGGCACCCCACTCGCTGTATTTTATAGAGAATTACCAGTACGCTTACCAATGTACTTCTAAAATATCAGCGTGATGGAGAAATGTGGGAAAATGGGCCTACATGCGCACCAGGTTTACATGCGCACTGGCACAGACCCCCACAGACTGCTGTATATGTATTTTACATACATATACACATTTTAGGCGGGATCGTGAACACATGAGGCTGCGCGACCGGTGAGATGAAATCACCGGTCACGTGAAGCAAGAATTGCGCGCTTGCGCGCAAATTTTTTTGACAAATCACCCTAAAAATTGATGCCAGAAGTTACATTTCCAGGCATATCCCTACTCTGACCCAGGAAGGGGGGAGGCGGCCCATTATTTAAAAATTTTTTTCGGTTCTTTCGGTTCTTTAGTTCGGTTCCGGGTCTAAGTGCCGGTTCTCGGTTCCGGTTCGGGTATTTTTTTCGGTTCCGGTTCTCGGTTCTCGGTTCCAAAATTGTGCTCGGTTCTCGGTTCGGTTCGGTTCGGTTCGGTTCGGTTCCCCAACCCTAGTCTGCGTACGTTTCAGACGACAATTTCGTACATGGTTTTCAAAAATTTTCTTGTGAAACAATAACCCCCCCCTCGAAATACCCCCCCCTCGTTTAACCCCCCCCCCCCTCTCGGGACCACTATGAAACAATCACCCCCCGGGGGGTATTTCGAGGAAATACGGTACATAAGTGATGTAACAAACTATAAAAACACTTCTACACCCAGGTGCGTACGTGTGCCTGACATCGGTGCTTCTAGTGGACGCTCTGGGTTTAGACAAATTGACCAATGCCTTTGGTTTGTTGCTGTTATTCCAAGGTGTTGCCACATTGGCCGGTGCCCCCATTGGAGGTTTGTTTTAGTTTATTTACTGTATATCTTCGAATAAGACCCCAGTGGGGTTATTTTTCGCCAGAGGTTTTTGAGGGGGGTGTTTTTCAAAGGGGGGGGGGGGGTTCTGGAAGGTCTAGTTTTTGTGGTGGAATGAAGAAATGTTGCATATTTGAAAGTTTTTTTGGTTAATGTTAATCGCACCGCCAAGCGCAAGCCGATTCAGAACATTGGAAAGTTGCCAGATTGAAATGTTTTAAACAAGGTCAACAAAATGGCTCCAAGCCCTGATGATGTCATTAAAAAGTTAAATATTTAAGATGTTAGCCAAGATGGAATGGCTCCCTTTTGGCAGTACATGATTACATCAGACATTTTATCATACCTATCTAAACACCTTCCCGGACAAGTTCACCACCCATTTTTTTATTTCACTTCGAATGCAATATCTCCGTCCATGGGGGTGTTATAAGGCTGAAACTTTGTATATATTAAGTTGTAAGACCCCCTTACTCCCCAACAATGGGGGGAGGTGCGGCGACTCACTACAGGGTGGGTCGCCCTATATGCAAAAAAAATTTGTGGCGTTTTTGGTGTCCCAAGCAAGTTCACCACCCACTTGATTAGCTACACTTTGAAGGCTATATCTCCAGCTGTGAGGGCGGTAGAAAGCTGAAATTTGGGGGATGTCTTGCCAACAACCCCCCTCACAATACACCAGTGGGGCGGCTGCCGACGACCCACTAAAGCATGGGTCACTGCATATAAATTTGAAATTTTTTTTAAGAACAACCCAAGTGTCCCAAACAAGTTCACCACCCAACTGCATTATAAAAAAATGTTGTGAGAACATACCTGATATAAAATTGAAACAGATATGAATCCTAGTTCTGTTCATTAAAATTTTTTCAGTAGGGCACCCACCCTGTCCCATAAACAGCAGATTGAAAATTTCACTTTAAATTAATTTTTTGTATGACACTTAAAAAGTTGGTTTACAAAGTTCACTAGGGGAGGGTCTAAGGTTCAAAGTGATGTAAACAACATAACCTCTAAAATGCTCCCATAAGGAAATTTATTTGGGGTGAATGAAAAAGTGACAATTTTGTCAAATTTTCTTCCTGAAATGACATCATTTTGACATCATAGAATTCACCCCAAGTAAATTTCCTTATGGAAGCATTTTAGAGGTTATGTTGTTTACATAACTTTGAACCTTAGACCCTCCCCTAGTGAACTTTGTAAACCAACTTTTTAAGTGTGATACAAAAAATTGGTTTAAAGTGAAATTTTCAGTCGGCTGTTTATGGGACAGGGTGGGTGCCCTACTGAAAAAAAATTTTTTGGCTGAAATAGTGTTCCAACCTGATTCATTTTTATATTAGGTATGTTGTTGCAACATTTTTTTAATGCAGTTTGGTGATGAACTTGTTTTGGGACACTTGGGCTGTTTTTAGAAAATTGTTAACTTTATATGCAGCGACCCATGCTTTAGTGGGTCGTTGGCAGCCGCCCCACTGGTGGATCGTGAAGCGGGTTGTTGGCAAGACATCCCCCAAAATTCAGCTTTATACCGTCATCACAGCTGGAGATATGGCTCTCGTAGTGTAGCCAATCAAGTGGGTGGTGAACTTGTTTGGGACACCAAAAACGCCAAAAAAAATGTTGCATATAGGGCGACCCACCCTGTAGTGAGTCGCCGTACCTCCCCCATTGTTGGGGAGTAGAGTGGTCTTACAACTATATATATACAAAGTTTCAGCTTTATAACACCCCCATGAACGGAGATATTGCATTCGAAGTGAAATAAAAAAATGGGTGGTGAACTTGTCCGGGAAGGTGTTTATTTAACTGTCGTCACTCGACCGCGAATATGACAATTAAACCAAAATCACACAAAATCTCACCCCACCCAACAAACTCCGGTCAATCAACAACCCCACTCCCAGGCTGGATAGTCGACCAGACGGGCGCCTACGACTGGTCGTTCGCCTTCGCCGGCTTAGCCATGCTTCTCTCCGGCGCCATGATGCTGCCCTTGGTGCTCACCAGGTGCCAGTCCTAGACCCTGTGAAATGACCTGTAAAATGTTAAGTGTCATGTAAAGTGGCAAATGTCATGTAAAATGGCAAAATGGCAAACGAGTTTGGTTATGGTTGGTAGTGCTGGAATGGCGCCATGCCATGGCGCTGGCGCCATTTGAGGGCGCAAAAGTTTGCTGTGCTGTGCCGTACCGCTTTTCCAGCACCCTTTTGCGCCATTCCGTCGCTATCTACAACAATCACCAGACTCGTTTACATTTTACATGGAATTTTACATGTCTATTGACACTTTGCGTGACATTTGACATTTTACAGGGAAATTTACAGGGTCTGTGACTGCCCCCAGACGAGATTTGTACACTTGCAACGTGGACGATACGGAAATCGATGAGGATTGTGAAAAGGCTTCCTTGAGCGCGTATGTTGTCAATGTGGAAAAGAATGATGATATTGATAGATGAATGTTTGTAGGTTTTTTGTGCTTACCATTTTTCTTGACCTCTGGTTGAAACTCATTTTTACATTTTAAGCGGATTTTCAGCTTGTCAGTTTTATGTACAGAATGGGGCTATCTTTTATAAATGGTCACAGGAGTTATTTACCATAGTTGTAAAAACGTATTTACGTTCACCCAATAAATATTTATGTATACTTGAGAACAGGGTACATAAAGTCGGCGGACATTTCACCCTACAAAATCGGAGAGTTAGAATTCGCTCGTGAATAGAGCGAACAACGAAACTTGTGTCCCACGCGGACGCTAGAAATTGAAAAAAGAAAATCATATTAAAACAAAAATGGACATTTCGCCGCGTGCGTGCGTGCCACGCCCTAGTTATCTACATTTCCAACGTTGCTCGTTGAAAGCGAAAGAATTTGACCGTTCAAACTATCGTTTTACCGTTTGAACTACCGTTTTTGTTTTTATTTTATTTTTTCATTCATTGGCTCTGTTCCAACAGAAGAGAACTTGGCAGCCGGCCAAAATTTCGAAATCCGCTATAAATATGAATAAAATAGGCTCACAATAGCTATAAAACCATGTATATTAACAAAAATAGCGAATATGAAGGTGGAAATTGGCAAAGCGAAGCAAATTTAACGATTTTTAGCTAACTTTGAGTTTTCACTATCATTTGTATAATACGCAACTGGTAACTGGGATAAGGGCCAAGTTTTCATACGTGACCCGATCTATTCCAATGGGTTAAAATATTGCGTCACAATTCCTAATGCCGTCATGCACTCTCCACTGGAGAGACTGACGCAAATGTTTGTAGGGCGATACGTCTGCCGACTTTACCAAGATTTACATTTTACATTTTTTTCGAAGAAACTTCCTCTACTCGTTCTTACGTATACTTTTTGAAAGTGCTCAAGTACAGAAAATTTTATTTTATCAGGCATGGAAGTAAGAAAAGGGTAAAAGGGCTAAACATAAAGGAAAAGTGCCAAAATATTTAATATATTGATAAAATCATTTTAGCAAACAAGTTGAAACAGGGTAATTTAAAGCTGAAAATGGGCATAAATATTAATATTAGTGCTTTGAGTGAACACTGGAGTAAAATTGCTCAAAAATACTTACTTTTACGTTTTTCGTGGAAAAAGTATTTTAGTCACATTTACTCTTGAGTAAAAGTAAACAAAATTTACTTAACTTTTTCTGTATTTGCGGGGTGAGTAAATAATAAATACATTACATTTATGTATACTTTTTTAAAGTTCGGTACTTTTAACAACTCTTTTATTTACATGTCTCAAATTGCATCTTAGGCCGGAATTAGAGCTCAGCCTCGATTCGACGTGAAATGATGACGTGAAATGTTTTTGTGAAATTAATTACACGAGTGTGGATCATGCTACGGGTCTACAATTTTCTAAGGATAATATATGAATCAATACCTTAATCGTGTCCAATACTGAGTGTTATCAGCCACAACTAGAGCGAATTGAAAAATTCAATTTTTATCATTTCACGTCATCATTTTACGTCAGGGAACAACTTGACATTTCACGTCAGACTATTGCAAGCAAAAGTCTGACGTGAAATGTCAAGTTGTTCCCTGACACTGTGACGTGAAATGATGATGACGTGAAATGATAAAAATTGAATTTTTCAATTCGCTCTAGTTGTGGCTGATAACACTCAGTATTGGACACGATTAAGGTATTGATTCATATATTATCCTTAGAAAATTGTAGACCCGTAGCATGATCCACACTCGTGTAATTAATTTCACGAAAACATTTCACGTCATCATTTCACGTCGAATCGACGCTGAGCTCTAATTCCCGCTTTAGGAAAAACTCGTTTAATCCAACAGCAAAGATTGAAATCTGACTTTATTCTGATCCTACTGGATTATCTTACGTCTCTGCATGGTGTGTGAAATGATTAAGCCAATGCCTTAACTTTAAATTTTGCACTGCGAAATTGATTATTGTTTACTCGCATGTTGTTTACCAGCAATCATGAGAAATAAGCATTGAATTATGGATAATAACATCACACATTTAAGGCAAAATGTACCTCGATGATGACTACCTATGTACCAATTCCGCAAATGGAAAAATAAAAAATAAAACAGATTTGAGAAGTGAGAAGTAGACACACTGTTGTTAAAATGTATTTATATTTACTCGAAAAATGTAAACACATGAAAATAAAACGTGAAAAACGCACATTTGATCTATTCCAGAGTAAACGTAACAATAACAATAGTCACTTATACCTTTTTCTGTGAGAACAAATACTTGCTTTTATGTTTTGCATGAACAAAAGTATTTTTACTCACCTTTATTGCAGTGTATAAGTGAAAAAATTACTTTACGTTTTTTGTACTCACAAAGTGACAGAGTTTTGATACATCCCTGATTATACAATGGAAAAGTTCCAGAACACAAATACATTCAAACACAAAAGTGCACACAAATGAATGACGTTTTTATTGTCCAATATTTAGACAGCTGTTGATTCTACATCATGTGTACTTACTTTTGATTCAGTTCCCTTAAAAATACACACACAACTTTTACTTGTTATCAACATAGCATTAGCAACATTATACTGAGACAGCTGTGTGAGTGATTTTGAATTCAGCCTCACCACCTTGTGCCCAACAATAGATTGATCTGGACTTTGATTAAATAATAATGGTTGATCACTTCTGTTGACCCTGCCTGCTGCTCCATTTTGTGATTCATTTATCCCTTGTGCAATGACAATGTCACACACTTTCAATTGAGTCCGATCTGCACTAGTGCTGATCCCACTGTTAGATGACCTGTCAGTACATACTGACAAGTATCTGGTGTCATCTGGTTTGTCTGTATGCTTTGTCAGCGACTGCATGTGTTTGCATCTGAAGTGCGGCTGTCCCTTTGTGTTTCTTGACTTGACGGTTGGCTGAATTTGTGGGTATTACATTTATGTGGTGACATGGTTGGATTTGAATGGGGGCTATGTATTTGGTGTTTTTTAATTTCTGAATTTCTCAAAGAGTCTTTCATTTTCAAAGATCACTGACAATATACTGTAACCAGAAAGCCTAATTGCTATTTTTCAAACAATTAATTGTAATTGCTATAACAAAAATCAATATTGTATATTGAAAAATCTGATACTTTTGAAAAGGCAAATTTAGGACATTCAAAACTCACCAAAACATGTTTATCTTTAGCATATTCAGTACACAAATGATCCAATTTTATAGCAGGCACTCCAGGTGTTTTATACAAACTTGCTGTGTCTTCTCGTATTTTTGTCAGCCAAAACAACAGCAATGGATTGCACAAAACAGTAGTCATGGCGCAAACATTTGCCCACAAGCCGTAAGCAACATTTTTGATGAGAAATTGAGGCAGTAAATCTGTGAGAAATGTGGACAACTCCTTCAAAATTGGCGCACGTTGCCAGGTGAAAGGTTGAGTGGCTTCACAAGAACATCCTTTTGGGCATATGGCAAAAGCAATTTGCAAAAGGGAATTTCAGGTATTACTTTTAGGGTTTTTTAGGTTCAATTATGGGCATAGTTTGTAAAAAAAATTTGAATTGCAGGTGGATTTACACGGATAGCTTTCATTGTGTACACGCGCTAAGTATTCACATGTGTATTCCATTTAACCCACTGAAGTCACGTAGAATGTTGAACATTGTGATCGGCAACCAGCACACTATGAATGTGGTTACTAGTGCAATCATGATCATATTCACCCTTTTCCGCCTGTGAATAGCTCTCTTCTTGTGTGCAGTGCTCCCCAGGAAGCTGAAAAAGTTACTAAATTTTTGTTTCAAATTTTCAAATTTTTCAGACTTTTAGAATTTTTATTCCACCCACAGAAAAAAACATTTAACAATCAATATTTTTCCAGGAAAAGTTTAAAAATCCATAAATTTTTTCGATTTTTTATTTTTATCAAAACACATAAATATTTCATATGATGTTGAATAGCTTAACTTGCTAATGTTCCCTAGCTTTCATTTCACTGCATGAATGATAGAATTTATGTTCTGACTCACAGGTTTATGGAACTGATATATATTCATGCCAATCTATGGATATATAAATATAACATTGGAATGCAGCCAATTCTATTTTACGCAGAGTATTTTGAGATCTAATTTTGCATGTCAATGAGTTGGTTGTGGTACACAGCCAAGATTTGTACATTGCCTGTCCCTACTTAATTGGTGCCACTCCCTGACTTGCAAAATGCCTGTAAAATGTTAAATATCGTGCATGCAAAGTGTCAAAAGTCATGTAAAATCACAGTGAAACGCAACTATCTGACAACTCGCTGCCAGCTTGCTTGCCAAACAACAAAAATGGTGCCAGCTCGCTGACAATAAATTACAGCTTGCTGCCAACTCGCTGACAGTAAGCAATGGGCTGGTTTCAGCTCGCTGACAACCGATGTAAAACATGCTGTTCACATGTGTGCAGCTTGCTGACAACTTGCTGCCAGCTGTGCAGCTGCTGGAGAAATGTACCCCAACTTTCTGCCACTCACTGACAACTGTGTTCCAACTCTCTGCCACTCGCTGACAACTACGTTCCAACTCGCTGCCAACAGTAAACAAAGCGTTGTAAGCCAGTTGGAAGCGAGTTGTCAGAGAGTTGCGTTTCACTGTGAATGTGTTGTAAAATGTCAAATTTTATTTTATTTTGTTTACTGGCAGTTTGAGATTTTACAGCATTTTACCTGACTTTTGACACTTTGCCTAACATGTGACATTTTACAGGCCATTTTACTAGGTCTGTGAGTGCCTCATGGACAGTTACCAAACCATCGCAAAAATGTACATCGTTAGATACGCCGAAAAAAATACGTACCTCCCGCGCTCGGACTTTCTTGGGCTTCCATATGACAAGGAAATCGATCCTGTTCGATTGATCGCCTCCCGAGCACTTTCACTTTTGCGAATTTCCATTTTTTGATTTTTCCCCAAAATATTGTCACTTTGGTGTATCAATTGAACTGATCTCGACGTCGACACCAAGGCCAGGGGCCAATTCCGCATCTTGAGAAGTGACAAATAAAGTTGCAAATGCGAAGTGAAATGAGAAGTGAGAAATGAATTGAGAAGGAAATTTGCAAAAGCGAACACATTTACTTTTTATTTTTTTTGCTTCGCTTCTGCCAATTGACTTGCCACTTCACTTTTGCCAATTTTCTTCTCAATTACTTCGCATTTTCCATTTTACTTCTCACTTCTAAAATTGCGGAGCTAGCACCTGGTTTGCCGACGCGCAAATCTCGGAATTCGGGGCAGTGCCTTGAGGTTTGAACGTGAACAGGTCCCTGATACTCCTCTCGTGGGTTGGACCGTCGCTTCTGCGGGAAATTGAGGCATAGAATTCCGAGGCATCAAATTGAAGCGTAATTGAGCGATTGGGCATTAAATTGAGCCATAAAAAGTAGAATTACGAAAATCTCGATAGATGTTGGGAAAATATCGAGAAATCTTATATTTATTTATCACATTATCACGTTTGTTTTAGAAAAATGTTATCACCGTATTACCTCGAATTATCCCCCCCCCCCTCGAATTAACCCACCTCAAAAAATAAACCCCTATGGGCAGGGTTGGCAAAATCTCAGAAAAAAATAAAAATAAAATAAAAATAAAATGGAATATTCAAGAATAAAATAAAATAAAATAAAATGGAAAATTTATGAATAAAAATAAAAATTGTATAAAAATTCGAATTTTTGTAAAATTGTATAAAAATTTGTATTTTTGTAAAATTGTATAAAAATTCATTTTTTTTGTAAAATCTTATCTCGTTGCTTGAGTTTCTACCTGTTTATTCATGGATATGGGAGCAGTCCCAAGTGTAAAGTGTCAAATGTCATGTAAAATGTCATGCAAAGTGTCAATTGTCATGACAAATGTAAGGTAAAGTGTAAATTGTCATGACATGTAAAAAAATAAAGTATCAATTGTCAAGCAAATTGTGTCCAAATCTTATGTTTGATATCTAAATCTTATGTTTTGTATCCAAATTATGTTGTTGTTGAATCCAAATCTTATGTGAACATTTGGATACAAAAACATAAGAGTTGGATACAATACATACTATGGATACAAAAACACAAGATTTGGATACACAATTTACACTTTGCATGACATTTGACATGACACTTGACATTTTGCATGACAATTGACACTTTACTTTACATTTGTCATGACAATTGACAAATTGCATCACATTTTATAAATGTGCCAAGCACACTCCACTAGTCCTTCTACTGAAAATGCAAACCATTCTTATCAATAATTGTAACTTTACACTTGCAGCTAGCTAACAATACATACTGCATGCAACTTTTGAAAAGTAAGGGAAAAATTTGTCACAGGTTTTTCATGTATAGGTCTAATTATAACATTTTTCTGGCCTTGCATGCATGATTCTGATTTTTTGTAAAATTTTTGTAAAATTTTTGTAAAATTTTTGTAAAATGTGTCATTTTATTTTATTAATGACTTTTGGGAATAAAATAAAATAAAATAAAATGAAACAAGAATAAAATTAAAATAAAATTTTTATACAATTTTTATACAATTTTACTAAAATGAATTTTTATAAAACCAACCCTGCCTATGGGGGTATTTCGTGGTAATATGGTATATTATATTTGTGAGAAGAAAATATACAAGATATCTCACTTACCTACTGTATTTCTTCAAAATACCTTCCCTCGTATCCCCCCTCGAAAGACCCCCAGGTCTGAATGACCTGGGGAAAGAATAAACACCCCTTTGAAATAACCCCCCCCCCCACATATTGAATGAGGTCCCATCAATGAGGTAATTGAATTCTATAAAAATGGTGCTAGTTTGGTGTCCCCAGTGCCATTCCATAAAAATAGTGTGAGTTTGGCAACACTAGCAGTTTTTCATAAAAATGATGTGAGTTTGGTGCCACTATCACTAATTCATAAAAATGCACTAGTTTGGCACCCCTAGTGCCATTCCATAAAATGGCACCATTTTAGAGTTTATAGCACCATCACATGTAAATGGCACAATTGTAAATGACACCCCTAGGAAATCGAAAACTGGGAAAATGAACCAAACTGCTAAAGGACAATGAGCGCCGCTCTTAAATACCCATGAAAAGTGAGGTGGCGCTGGAGAGATGCATATTGATTGGCAACTCTTCCAGTGTCAAAATTCAAATTATGCAAAAGGCAAAACACAAATACATGGTAGTGTGTGCCAGAACAATAGTATCTAAAGAAAGCTTTCTAAGTCACATCATTTCTAGCTCACCTGGCATTAGCAATACTGTCAGTAATCATATCCCTTCTCACGATAGCAAAAATTCTACAGTAACAGTAAGTAATGATCACCGCTGGTATAACAAATTGGCCACACATGACTGCAGTGCCATAGAATTGGCGCAAATGTTGTGTCTGAAAATTTTAGGCATTTGTACTGTAAAATTTATTTACTAAAATACAAATAACTGACACAGTTCACAAAGAAAAATCAACACTCAAAATCACAACACCCTATTTAGAATGGAATAACATTTTTTTGTCAGATTATTCTTACTGGGATGCTATCCAAGGGGATAATGTTTTTTCCACAGTGTAGCTGACAGCATCACGTGAATCCTCACTGCACATCACACACCCAACGGTTACCGTACGTTGAATAGATGACCATGGAAAAACGCACTGGCCAGTTTTCATAACAGTACCATCCTTCAGGGAACAGATCCATTTTCATTGTCAGTGCATAGGGCAAACTCAGGAGACCACCAATGAGCCACAGGGCAACTGTGATCTGAATGTAAATATGGTGTTGTATGCTCGTTTCTCAGTATTTTCGCATTTCCTTTGTACTTTTTCTTATGTGAATTAGATTTACCGCATTTCTTCTAAGAGTGCCATTCCATTTTACACAATCCAGGCCACATTCCCCTCCCAGATAAATTCCCCCCAAGGGAAATTTTACTGATAGTCAAGTTCCTTTGTCTGGTTGTTGGCAAACATCTAAATGTCTGCTAATTCATTTGCCAATAAAATTAGAAAATGTTCCATTGGTTAACCAATCGAATTGATCATATGAAGGTAAGTTGACTGTCCAATTAGATTCCCCATATGGCGGAATTTAACTGGAGGGGAAAGTGGTAAGCTACCCATTTTACACACACACACACAAACTGGGGAACATTGGGATGACACACATTTTCTTGTTTCCAAAGCCTGGGAAACACACATTTTGTATATAAATATGTGTGATCCTCACATTTTGGATACACACAAATGTGTGTGACACACACATTTTGGAAACACACAAATGTATGTATGTGATTCCCACATTTTGGAAACACACTAATGTATGTGATTCACACATTTTAGAAACACACAAAAAATTTTATATTCCCACATTTTGGAAACACAAATCTGCATGATTCCCACATTTTGGAAACACACTCATGTATGTTATTCTCACATTTCGGAAACACACAAACGTATGCAATTCCTGTGTAAATGCCCCACTTTGTATGTGTCACTTGCCCACAACTGCTGAACAATCGGACCCAACCAAATTGTATGTAACCCAATAGGCAAGCAAAAAATCCTTAAAATCACCCTCTCTTACCATAGTGCAAGCCTTCCAGCTCAATTTCGCCCTAGTTGGATTTGCAATGTGTGTCAATCTGTCTAGTGCTATACTGGTCATAGTCCAAGATGTGACCCAAACACTTGTGGACTGGATGAATGGGACCAAATGGCACATGGGGCTGCCGAAAATCCAGATGCGCAGGTACGCTGTGCTGGGGGTGATCTGCAAATGTACCTAAATGTCTTTTTGGATGTAATCTATATGTTTTTGGGTGTCGGGGTATTTCGAGGTGGGGGTAAATTCAAGGTGGGATAATTGGTGGAAATACGGTACCTAAATATACGTTGAAAAAAATCAGTAAACTTGGCGGACATGATGGAATAAAAAAGAATACACAACAACTGTAACGTTAACCGAATGAGCACTTTGTCAAACATATCCTAGCTGAACAAATTATTTTGCAATATGAGAAAACGAAATTATAGTGAAATTTTCCTGATAGGCCTAGAAATTAAATAACAATTGATATACCTATCTTACGTTGGTAATGTTTGAAGAGTTAATGTTTCGTTAAAACGGGAGTGATTTCGCTCATTTCGCAATGATTAGTTTTTCATTTACGCAACTCGATCTGTACATCTCTATCTGCTTGTGGGTTTTTTATACATACCGTATTTCCTCGAAATACCCCCCGCTAGAAATACCCCCGTCTCGAAATCCCCCCCCCCCTCAAAATGGGCACTATGAACTTATAACCCCCCCCCCCCCTCGAAATACCTGCCAAATTTAGTGTATAGAGAACATAATGTGGTTTGTGATATGGGAAACGCAGAACACATGTTAAAAACAATGACTGTGTTATGTTAGAACCGGTAATATACCGTCTATGTAAATACATATATAAGACCATAGAGTGTTATAAATGGCGGTTTTCATTGCATTTTTGACGTTTGTGTACGTTTCAAACAACAATTTATAAAATACTGGGATTTTGAAAAATTTCTGGTGAAATAATAAACCCACCTCGAAATACCCCCCTCTCGTTTAACCCCCCCCCCCCCCCTCAAAATTTCCACTCTGAAAAAATAAAAAAATAAATCTTTACCACTATCTAAATGAATTTAATAATAAATAATTGTTAAATTCACATAATTCGCCAGATAAAATCCAACACAAACTTTCCACACCTC
The DNA here is from genome assembly GCA_964036195.1 of Sphaerolaimus hirsutus. Taxonomy (NCBI): domain Eukaryota; kingdom Metazoa; phylum Nematoda; class Chromadorea; order Monhysterida; family Sphaerolaimidae; genus Sphaerolaimus; species Sphaerolaimus hirsutus. The sequence goes on along the minus strand of OZ038453.1, from coordinate 20,602,192 downwards.
AAACTCACAGTGATGCAGAACAAGCACAGCAGTATATCTGCGACCATCAAATTCAGCAGGAGCATATTGTGCGAAGGCAGTTGTCTCAGCCTTCTGCCAGTCGTGAAAATCACCGAGCCATTTGCGAGTAACCCAGCGACGAACAGCGAACCATAGACCACCGCGAATGTAACCTTCCAAATCATTGTGTAAATAATAATTTCCCGTCTTTTTATTAGTTCAAATGTGAAGTTTCGTACACCGACCTTTTAATACCTTCTCAATTAATTAACGATTATTTTGACATGGTACTTGAAATTGTAAATGTAAGAGCACTGTAGCTGAAGGGTTCTTAAAATTTTATTAGTATTCGTATTACCGTATTTCCGCGAATTACCCCTCTTGAATTAACCCCCCCCCTTGAATTAACCCCATCCCCTCGAAATATGCCCGGTCTGAGAAACCTGAGGAAATAATAAACCCCCTCGAAATACCCCTATCTCAAATAATGTATTTACGTACATCATGTATGTAATGTATATAAATCTACCTATAGACTCTTAAGCCGGAATTACAGCTCAGCGGCGTTTGACGTGAAATGATGACGTCGTAAAATTGATTACATCAAAATAGACATAGGTACAGCGTTGAAATTTCAGAATTTGATAGTTCTAGTAATTGTGTGTAATGTCCTAAAAAAATAAAGAAAATAATTATTATTTAATAAGTTATTAATTTTACATCCAAATTTACACATTCTACATCAACATTTCACGTCAAACATTTTACGTCGCCAAAAAAATTTTGACGTTAAATTAATAACTACTTAAATAATGATTATTTGATAAAAATTTTTTGGGACATTACACACAATTACTAGAACTATCTAATTCTGTAATTTCAATGCTGTACCTTTGTCTATTTTGATGTAATCAATTTATGACGTTGTCATTTCACGTCAAACACCGCTGAGCTGTAATTCCGGCTTAATACATAGCATTTATTGTTGCATTTTTCTACGTCTGGGTATGCTGCAAATAACACATTAGTACTGGAAGTTCAGGAAAATTCTGGCGAAATAATAAACCCCCTCAAAATACTCCCCTCGTTTCATAACACCCCCCCCCCCAATTTCCACTCTGAAACAAATAAACCCCGGGGGGGGGGGGGTAATTCGAGGAATTACGGTGGTTGTTACCAAGGTGTAGAAAGAGGAAGAATATGAAAAATCGCTAAAAATAGGTGAAAATGACAAATAATAGGTATATAAGCACCTTTCGGTTTTCGGTAGCGAGGGATGGCGCTTGGCGCGTCGACCCGCTGTGAAAAACATTTTGAAATTTTTCAAAATTTGACATGATTTGAGAAAAATTAGGCTATTTACACAGGTCCCGGCCGGGGACCGGGACCCGGCAAAAAAATAATTTTTTTCAAAAGTGAAAAATTGACGTGTATGGGTTGTTTGCGTGTTAATTAGGTGAATTATCACCAAATTAGCATGCACAAAATTTTTGCTAGACAGTTACATGCAAATTTTTTTGGGGGGTGTATAAATTTTTTCGATTTGTTTCAAATTTGGCATGTGTGTACTCCTTTGTTTAGTGAGTACGCATGCCAAATTTCAGCTCAGCGCGGTTACCGGTTGTTATTTTATTTAAACTTCAATTTTTTTCGATCACTGTATTTTTGTATAGTGATTGAAATCCTGCCGGGGACCGGTCCCCGGCAACGGCGAAATGGCCCCGACCGGGGTCAAACGTCCCCAGTGAGAATTTTTTTTTCTTCAGTAAACAGAATTTTGGTCCCCGACCGGGGACATTTGTCCCCGGCAGGGGACTAAAAATTCGTCCCCTATTGGGGATGAACGTCCCCGGTTGGGGACCAAAATTCTTATTTATTCTTATTTTATTGCAACCGCTGGTGGTGCGTGTAGTAGTTGTTTGACTTACTACAATATTCTAGTATTTAAGTCAATCAACTATTTACTACATGTGGAAGGTTCTTTAAACCAGTGTCCAGCGATAATGTTGAGTATACATTTGAATCAATTATTTAGGACTCCATAAGGATCCATAATGATTGTGTCTTGGATGCAACTCTTTGTTGAAACTGAGCATGACGTGTTTTGTTTTCAGGCTGTGAAGTAGCACAGATTTCTTTGAATGCTTCAATGTATATGTATGTTCAAGTTGTAGTAGTAATTCAATCAAATACTACAGTGTAGTTCCTGTTGGAATCCATTACACATTCCTGTGTGTGGAAGGAGACACATCTTACAATAAACACTCATTCTAGCATTGGTTAAATTGTATCTTATTTGACATTGGATTTTGTTGATGGTGGTAAAGTAGACATGCTGTTGATTGTTGTGATGTATTTTTTTATGGTGGAATGGTATGTGGGAAGGCAGCACTTATGTCTATCTGTTGGCATTTACAGACTCTGTAATATTCCATGTAAAGTGTAAACAGTCAAGTAAAATGTCATGGAAAATGCCAAGTGTCATGTAAAAACAATTTAATTTGACATTTTAAATGACTTACATTTAAATGATTTACATATTACAAAGCATTTTACAAACTGTGGGAGTGCGAACATGCATAAGCCAATTTCTTATGGCAAAACCACTGTTTTTACATTGAAACACTGCTTCTGTTTAAAAACTTTATTTTATTTTTAAAAAACTTGAGTTTTCACTGAAACACAGAAACACAAAAACACAGAGACTCAAGTTTTTGTCAAAAAACTCAAAAATAGAAAGTATTCTTTTTTTAACTTACCCATCATAAGTTACAAACTTCATCATTGGCTACGACAAGTTCATTTTTATACTTATTTACATACACTTTAATATCCATCATTTGAGTGTTTGTGAGCAGTAGCATTTCTATACATATTGAAGTAAGGTATTTGAAGTTACGAATCTTATCAAATTCTTTGATGAATAATTACAAGACAGCAATCAGATAAATGGCAGTATAAATCACTATGCACTACTGCTGATTATCTTCATTTTCAGTAAATTATACTGACGGATTTATCCAGACTCCAGGGGACAGTTCTGCAAGTGGTATGGTAAAAAGGAGAACTCAGCTAGTCACTCTTCACTCTACTGTTTACACTACCTTTTATTTCTTACTTTACTCTTTAATTTTTTACTTGTGGAACCAGGGGGCAGTCCCAAAGTGTCAACTGTGTATTCAATTCTTATATTATTTTCTCCTGATCTTATTTATTTGTATCCAAATCTAAAGTTTGATACTAAGATTTGGATACAATAGCATAAGGTTTTGATACACAGTTGACATTCTGGGACTGCCCCTGGTGCTGGTTCCACAAGTGGGAAATTAAAAAGTAAAGTAAAAGTAAAGAGGAACTTTTCCTTTTTATTTTACCACTTGCGAAACTGGCCCTAGGGGGCAGTTTCACAAGTTGCTAAGTACTTCACTCCTCTACTTTACTTTACTATGTATTCTTTAATTTACTCTTTTAAGCTGCGTTTACACTGCGACTTGTGCCGACAATTTTAAAAAGTGTATAAGTTCCATAATTTTGGAATGAAGTTCCATATATCCAAGAAAATGCAGTGAAGCATACTTATTAGTTTATTGCACTCGCATGCCAATTAGCAGATAAATCGTCCATGTCGTTCCAGAGTTATAAGCATTTCAAAAATATTTCGCTTGTTGGTTCGCTTTTTTGGATCGAAAACCGAAATATTTTAAAGATGCTTATAACTCTGAAATGACATGGACGATTTATCTGCAAATTGGCATGTGAGTGCAGTTAACTAGTGAGTATACTTCACTGCATTTTCTTGCAGATATGGAACATAATTCCAAAATTATGAGACCTTTTTCACTTTTCGAATTGTCGGCACAAGTCGCAGTGTAAACACAGCTTTAACTTTTTGTCTTTCATTTATTGTTAACTTCAATTCTCTTTAATATTTACTTTACTCGCTATTTTGAACTTTACTCATCACTTGACACTTTACTTTACTTAATACTTCGCCACCTGTAGAACTGGCCCCAGGGAGGAGTGTGCGTGTGGAGGGAGTGTAGAAGAGTTCTTCAAGAAGACAAATACATAAAAACACAAAATAAAATGCACACAAATGGATGATAGTTTTTATTTTCCAATATCTACACCGCTGATGATACCAAATTATCCATACTCAACTTTGATTCAGTGCTCTTAAAAATACACACACAACTTTGACTTGTTATCAGCATATCATTAGCAACAACGTACTGAGACAACTGTGTGAATGATTTTGAATCCAGCCTCACAACCCCATGCCCAATAATAGATTGATCTGGACTTTGATCAAATAATAACTGCTGATCACTTCTGTTGACCCTGCCTGCTGCACCATGTTGTAATTCATTTATTGCCCGTGAAATGACAGTGTGCTGCATTAAACCATTTTCACAATCCGTTGATTGACTCTCAGCAGCACTATGGCTAATCACATTGTTATATGACTTGTCAGAACACAAGTTTCTGGTGTCATCAGGTTTGTTCCGTGGAAGCAACTGTGGCAGTGACTGCACATGGTTGCATCCTAGGTGCAGCTGCACCTTCATGTTTCTTGACTTGATGCTTGGCTGAATTTGTGGGTATTGCAATGATTTGGTGACACAGTCAGGATTGAAAAGGAGACAATGTATTTTGTAGTTTTATAATTTTTTTGTAATTTATGTAATTTCTGGTGTTGTAAGGTGGTCTTTTTTTCCAAAGATCACTGAAAATGTGCTGTAACCAGAAACCCAAATTATATTTGCTTTTTTTCAACTAAGGTAACAAAACATAATACTTAAAGGAAAATTTGAGACATGGTTTTGAATTCCTTGTCATGCTTTGCATCAGAAATCAGTTGAAACTAAGTCCTGAACATTTCACTTGACATCACTGATGGAAATTGATGACATTGTTGATGAAAATTGATCATATTGTTGATGAAATGTTGTTGAGTAATCACAATGGAAAAATTGTAAACTCACCAAAACATGTTTCTCTTTAACATATTTAGTATTCAAATGATCTAATGTTATAGAGGAGCATCTAGCTGTTTTAGATAAACCTGTTGTGTCTTCTCTTATCTTTGTCAGCCAAAACAACAGCAATGGATTGCACAAAACAGTAGTCATGGCACAAACATTTGCCCACAAGCCATAAGCCACATTGCTGATGAGAAATTGAGGCAATAAATCTGTGAGAAATGTGAATAAGTCATTCTGCTGCAATGAGTAGATCCATGTGAAATTGATTGATGATTTGAATTGTGTTTCTCCATTTTATACCATTTTTCAGCGAAAAAAAATTACTGAAACAATTGAAAATGTGAACTGTGTAGAAAAAAAAATCGATTTTTAAATGTGTTTTTCTGGCTGTGAAATAAAAATTTGAAAAGACCAAAATAAGTGAAAATTATTCGAATTTTCGTTTTTTTTAAATATCTTTTCTGTCATTAAGCCGGAATTACAGCTCAGCAACATTTGACGTGAAATAATGACGTCGTAAAATTGATTACATCAAAATAGACAATGGTACAGCATTGAAATTTCAGAATTAGATAGTTCTAGTAATTGTGTGTAATGTCCCAAAAAATTTACCAAATACCGTATTACCTCGAATTATCCCCCCCCCCCTTGAATTAACCCCCCCCCCCTCGAAATACCCCCCCTAAAATTTGGCTGAGGAAATAATAACCCCCCCCCTCGAAATACCCCCCCTAAAGTTGAGTGTAAAGAGAACGTAAATGACAAATACCGCAGTTTGTCATCTTTACACTGCATAACACACGTTAAAAGTGATGATCAAGTGACGTTAGGGAAGGGCTTATGTGTAGATACAGTTATATATGCCTATAAACACATATACATCTACATAATTGTTCGATTTTTCTGCGTATGGGGAATTTCCAAAAATTTCTGGCGAATTAATAGACCCCCCCCCCCCCTCGAATAACCCCCCCCCCCTCGAATTATCCCCCCTCAAATTTTGCTGGCGAAATAATAAACCCTCTGGGGGTATTTCGAGGTAATACGGTAATCATTATTCAAGTAGTTATTAATTTAACATCAAAATTTTTCAGTGACGTAAAATGTTTGACGTGAAATGTTGGCGTAGAATGTGTAAATTTTGACATAAAATTAATAACTTATTAAATAATAATTATTTTCTTAATTTTTTTAGGACATTACACACAATTACTAGAACTATCAAATTCTGAAATTTCAACGCTGTACCTATGTCTATTTTGATGTAATCAATTTTACAACGTCATCATTTCATGTCAAATGCCGCTGAGCTGTAATTCCGGCTTTACAGGTGCTTAAGGAACTTTACAAGAGTACTGTGTAAATCCATTTGCATATAGAAAACAACAACAAATTTTCAAATGTCAGAGGTTTTTATGGGGTTAAGGTTCAATTCTTAACACGGTTTGCTAGTTTTTTTGAATTGCAAATGATTGAAACGGTCAGCTTGCATTGTGTACACGGACACGCGCTAAGTATTCTCATGTGTATCAGAGTTGTTAAAAGTACAGAACTTTTTCAAAGTATGCGTATGCGTAAAGTATTTTGTTTTGACTCACACCCTGAGTACAGAAAGCGTAAAGTAAAAATTATTTACTTTTTCTCAGGAGTAAATACTGAGAGTAAAATACTTTTTCCAGAAAGCGTAAATGTGAGTATTTTTCCGAGGAATGCATAAAAGCGAGTAAAATAGACTTTTCTTTGTGAAAAAGCATTATGAATGTTTACCCTGGACAACCAAAGGTGTTTTTTTCTATAAATAAGTATTCTTTATGAAAAGGAGGGGTCTCGAATGCCAAAAATACTCTTTCTGTACTCGCAATCATTACCCTACTGCACTCGAGTACCGTATTTCTCCATGTAAACCGCCCGGGCGTTATACAAAACCGGGGAACCTTTTCAGCAACCTTTTTTGAAAACTTGTATAACGCCCGGGCGTTAATTTATTGAGAGGGGGGGGCGTTATAAATAACCATATTTTCACATTTTATATAGGCATTTTCACAAGCAAAACAGCAAGCAAGCATTTCCAAGCAAAACAGCAAAGAATCCGATGCAAAAATCCCCGCATGTATCGTTTTGTCTTTCTGTGAACGTGCCACAGATATTTAGGTACATTTTTTTGTTCCCAACGTGCAGCTTATTCAATTGAATAACGTGCATGCGGCGCACACGGGAAAAGTGCCACCAAGCATAGCGTTGAAATAGTTTAAATTGGGCGGGCATTTTATTATTACGCAGTGTTTTGTGGTTTTTCAATTTTTCTTGTTTTTTTAAACCTTGTATAGCGCCCCGGGGGCGCTATAAAGCTGTATAACGCTCTGGGCGTTGTGCACGGGGGGGGGGCGGTTTACACGGAGAAATACGGTACTCTGAAAAAGTAAGCGTACAGGAGAGTACTTATACTTTTTTCGAAGTATGCGTATGCGTATGCGTATTTACTCATCGGTACTCAAGTATGCGTACTTTTTGAGTAAAAGTAAATACGCATTAACAAGTGTGGTGTGTATTTATCCGAATTACAAAATAAATGAAACTCACTGAAGTCACGTAGAATGTTGAACATTGTGATTGGCAACCAGCACACTATGAATGTAGTTACTAGTGCAACCATGATCACATTCACTCTTTTCCGCCTCAGAATAGCTTTTTTCGCATGTGCAGTGCTCGCCAGGATGCTGAAAATGATATCACAACAAATCTCCAATTTCCATGACAAAAAGGTGAAAGCCCAAAGTTGGCGCCAAAGGGCGCCGCGCCATGGCGCCATTGGCGCTTGGCGCCCATTTTCTGTGGCGCCCTGGTTTGGCGCCCACTTTCTGAAAGGCGCCATGGCGCCATTGGCACTTGGCGCCCTGCTCTAAAAGGGCGCCAAAATGGCGCCAGCATGGTTTCAAAGTAACCGTCTGTAGATAATCGAATTCGCCATAAAAATGGCCGAAATGGTGCTAATGGATGGAATTTTTTTCGTGCAACGGGTTCATCAGACGCGTCTGACCTATCCGAAGCTGATAATGATGAACCGTTGAACTTGCAAACTCATGAATCAATAGATTAAATTGTTGTGTTTCTGTTTTTGTGCATTTCAAGAAAACAATTTCGAGCAAATAAAATAAAAAATTTGCGCTATATGAAATGAATGAATTTTTTGTAAAATAACAATTTTCATCGTGTTTGAATTGAATGTCACGTGGAGGTGTGAATTTATGCTTAACTTTTTTGTCTCATTAGTCTTAATTTTGATGATTATATCCTGGAAAACATCAATAAAGACGTGAATGTGTGCGTTAGAGGGCTAGAAAAATATTTTAGCACTCGGGGTACTGTACGCACATATTTAGCCTGGCGCCCTATTTTTCAAATGGCACCATGGCGCCCTTGGCGCTTGGCGCCCTCTTTCTGTGGCGCCCTTGGCGCCTGGCGCCTTTTTTCTGGCTCTCTTCCATCACTATTCACTAGGTAAAATTACATTACCGCATTTCTTCTAATAGAACGGCACCGTTATATTTTTTCGTCAACTTTTTTACCCGCGGTTCTATTGGAGGTAGGGTGTCAACAAAAACTTTTTGGCGGAAAACGGAAACGGAAACGGAAAATTTTTTGCATATGCCGGAAAACGGAAATGGAAAAAAATTTGCACTTGCCGGAAAACGGAAAACGGAAAAATGGAAGGCCGGAAAACGGAAACAGAAACAGAAAAATTTGCTGAAATTATGCCGGAAATGGAAAAAATTTGCTGAAATTTTGCCGGAAACGGAAAAAAATTTGTTTAAATTTATCCTGAATTAAAAAAAATTCGCAGAAATCTCACTAGAAATAGGAAAAATCCACTTCATTGAGAACCTGCATGCATTTTTACCAGTTTGGCTGACACAGAAAACGGAAAATTGAGCTGGAAAGTGGAAAAAACTTTTAAAAAACAGACAATTGAACTGGAAAACGGAAAAAGGTGGAAAACTGAAAAAAAATTGCTGGAAAATGGAAAATGAGCCGGAAAAACGGAAACGGAAACGGAAAAAAAATTAAGCAGCCGGAAAACAAAAACGGAAATGGAAAAAAATTTGCCTGCGGAAAGCGGAAACGGAAAATGGAAAACGGAAAGTTGACACCCTAATTGGAGGTGCTGTTCTGTTGGATGCTGCTGTTCTATTTTTCTAATCAGACATTTTCGCACAATTTTCATTCGAGCATAGTATTTTTATTGAAACATGAGCGACGTTTAAAAATCAGAGCAGCAATCCAAATGTGAAAACTGGATGTTCTCGCACCAATTTTTCAAATATTTTTGTGTTTTGGCACACTTAAAATGAAGTTTCTACCTGCCGTTCTATTGGAGGCTGTCGTTCTATTCTTCTCATGGGTGTAAAAAAGTACCCAAACCTGTCGTTCTATTGGAGGTGCCGTTCTATTGGATTTGGAGGTACGCTATCCTTTTAGAAGAAATACGGTATTACTAGGTCATAGCCAGGGTTGGTTTTATAAAAATTCATTTTAATAAAATTGTATAAAAATTGTATAAACATTTTATTTTATTTTTATTTTATTCTTGTTTCATTTTAATTTATTTTATTCATTCAGAAGTCATTAATAAGATAAAATGACACATTTTACAAAAAAATTACAAAAAAAATCAGAAACATGCATGCAAGGCCATAAAAATGTTATAATTAGACCTATACATGAAAAACCTGTGACAAATTTTTCCCTTACTTTCCAAAAGTTGCATGCAGTATGTATTGTTAGCTAGCTGCAAGTGTAAAGTTGCAATTATTGATAAGGATGGTTTGCATTTTCAGTAGAAGGACTACTGGAGTGTGCTGGGCACATTTGTAAAATGTTATGCAAAGTGTCAATTGTCATGACAAATGTAAAGTAAAGTATCAATTGTCATGCAAAATGTCAAGTGTCATGTAAAATTTCAAGCAAAGTGGCAATTGTCATGACAAGTGTCATGCAAAGTGTAAATTGTGTATCCAAATATTGTGTTTTTGTATCCATAGTATGTTTTATATCCAAATCTTATGTTTTTGTATCCAAATGTTCACATAAGATTTGGAGTCAACAACAACATAATTTGGGTACAAAACATAAGATTTGAAATAAAACATGAGATTTGAACACAATTTGCTTGACAATTGAAACTTAAATTTTTACATGTCATGACAATTTACACTTTACTTTACATTTGTCATGACAATTGACACCTTGCATGACATTTTACATGACATTTGACACTTTACAATGCTTGGGACTGCCCCCAGATCCATAAATAAACAGGTAGAGACTCAAGCAATGAGACAAAATTTTACAAAAAAATATGAATTTTTATACAATTTTACAAAAATACAAATTTTTATACAATTTCACAAAAATTCGAATTTTTATACAATTTTTATTTTTATTCTTAAATTTTCCATTTTATTTTATTTTATTTTATCCTTGAATATTCCATATTATTTTTATTTTTTTCTGAGATTTTGCCAACCCTGGTCATAGCGTTAGGTCCCCGAGGCAAACACCGACCTCTCGTGCGTAGGCTTTTTGGTTTTTTCATTTGGCAAGGAAACAGATCTCCTTCTAAAAATCGCCTCCTGAACATTTTCACTTTTGCCGATTTCAAATTTTGTCTTTTCCTGCAAATTATTCTCATTTTCGTGATTAATCAGATGGGTTGATCTTGACGTCGACGTAATTTTTGCCGGCGCGCAAAATTCCGAATTTGTGGCGCTGTTTTTCGATTTGCATGGTCCGTTGGTGCAGTACGTGAACAGTTTCGTGATACAGATTTTGTTGATTTGACCATCGCTTCTGCGGTAATAATTACCTATTGGGGAATAGAGTGTGTGTAGCATTCCCAAAATATTGGAAAATTATTATTTAAAAAAGAAATATACAAAATATAAAGACATATTGTATTTATTCATCATTTCTCTACGTTTTTTCGAAACATCACTTGTATCCCTCGGAACACCCCCTCGAAATACCCCCATTCAAAATGACCACTGTGATATAATAACCCCCTCGAAATACACCCCATCGTTTAACCTCCTCAACTCCCAAAATAAAACCCACCGGGGGTAATTCGAGGTAATAGGGTACGCATATTTTATCATGGCTTCGGACTGGTGCTGAACATTTGTGTTTGGACATATTGTTTAACATTTAAACATTTAATGTTTTACTGCCCCATCGAATTTGTATCCAAAATTCTTTCAAATTCACATAATTTCTAGCTCACCTGGGACGATCGATATTGCCAGTAATCATATCTCTCCTCACGATAGCAAAAATTCTACAGTAACAGTAAGTAATGATCACCGCGGGTACAACAAATTGGCCACACATGACTGCAGTGCCATAGAATTGGCGCAAACGTCCTATCTGAAAACATTAAGGCATTTGATTTGTAAGAGGTGCAATTTGTGACATCTACTAAAATCAAATCACGTGACACAGTTCACTGAGAATCATTAAAAACGCACCGGCCAGTATTCATAACAGTACCATCCTTCAACAAACAGCTCCATTTTCATTGTCAATGCATAGGGCAAACTCAGAAGACCACCAATGAGCCATAAGGCTACAGTGATCTGAATACAAATATTGTATAGTACCTATGCCCATGTTTCCAAAGTATGGGAAACACACTTTTGTACAGAAATATGTGTGATCCTCATATTTTGGATACACAGAAATGTGTGTGATTCCCACAGTATGGAAACACACATGTATGTGATTCCAACATTTTGGAAACACACAAATGTATATGATTACCACATTTTGGAAACACAAAAATGTTTGTGATTCCCACATGTTGGAAAGACAGATGTTTGTGTGGTTCCCACATTTTTGAAACACACTGATGTGTCTGATTCCAAATTTTGGAAACACACAAATGTATGAGTTTCCCATGTAAGTTCCCCCAGTTGTATGTGGCACTTACGATAGCACAAGCCTTCCAGCTCAATTTCTCTCTAATTGGATTTGCAATGTGTGTCAATCTGTCTAGTGCTATACTGGTCATAGTCCAAGATGTGACCCAAACACTTGTGGACTGGATGAATGGGACCAAATGGCACATGGGACTGCCGAAAATCCAGATGCGTAGGTACGCTGTGCTGGGGGTTACCTGCGGATGTAAATGTGTTTTTTTGGATGTATTTTACTGTATTACCTCGTATTATCACCCCTTGAATTACCCCCCCCCCCCCTCGAATTAACCCCCCCTCAAAATGGGCTGGGGAAATAATAACCCCCCCTCGAAATACCCCCCCCCTTCAGAATGATGTACGTCATGTATGCAATGTACATGATGTATATTACTGTTAATTTGCATTGCAGCTACACATAGAGTAGTTTGTGTAGCTATATACTTTTTATGTCCAAATATATCCTGTTTGGACACATTTATTACCTATTTTGGGTACGCAAATGCCTACTATTTACTACGATCCTTAGGGAAATTTCTGACAAAATAATAAACCCCCCCTCGAATTAACCCCCCCTCAAATTTTGCTGGCGAAATAATAAACCCCGTTTGGGTTATTTCGAGGTAATTCAGTATATATTTATGGGGGTGTTTCGAGGGGATTTTATTCAAGACGGTACGGAAATATGGTACCTAATGTAATACGGTAGATTGTTTAATTAGCATAATTCGCCAAATTCAACATAAACTTTGCACACCTCAAACTCACAGTGATGCAGAACAAGCACAGCAGTATATCTGCGACCATCAAATTCAGCAGGAGCATATTGTGCGAAGGCAGTTGTCTCAGCCTTCTGCCAGTCGTGAAAATCACCGAGCCATTTGCGAGTAACCCAGCGACGAACAGCGAACCATAGACCACCGCGAATGTAATATTCCAGATCATATTTAGTGTAGATAAAAATAATATCCCGTATGTTTATTAGTTGAAGTGTGACGTTTCAGCGTGCACAGAACCTTTTATACTTTCTCAATTGATGAACGATTATGATACTTTGTCGGACGTACGCCCACATAAACTAAGATAAACTGATAATCAGATAATCAGATAAACATGGTATCATACTTGATGCTGTAAATGTGACAACTCAGCAGATGAGGGATTTTCTCTCAGGGTATATTAGTAAATATATTAGTATTTCTTCTATCGTATATCCTCGAGTCCACAGGGGAAATTTTTAGTTTCAGTATTTCTGATGAAGGATTTATTCATGAGAGGAGTGATTCGACGGGAGAGATTATTTATCATTGGAACATTTAGTAAATTGACATAATCTGTATGTATATTGTATGAATCGGTTTACATTAACAGAGTTGTTAAGAGTATCAAAAAATTTCAAAATATAATACCGTATTTCCTCGAAATACCCCCCTCGAAATACCCCCCCCCTAAAAATGGCGACTATGAAATAATTACCCAATCCTTACACACCGAATGTGCTGCATTTGTATTCGATGAATCAAACGAGGCACTGCTATATTGCTTGGTTTGATTTCATCGATTGTGTTTTAATAAATGTGCATTATTTATTCTCCATCATAGTGGGGGTATTCAAGTGGGGGAATTATTTTTTCATCACTCGTTTAGCAGGGGGAATTATTCGAGGGGGGAATTATTCAAGTGGGGGAAATAATTCGAGTAGATATGGTAAGTGTATTGAGTATAACTCGAGTATACCTACCGTATTTCCTCGAAACCCCCCCCCCCTCGAAATACACCCCTCGTTTGACCCCCCCCCCCCTCTCGAGACCACTATGAAACACACGTTAAAACAGTGTCGGAATCAAGTTAGAACAATGTTTATACCATCTACGTACTAATTAGCATTCGAAAAATAACCCGTGATTTATATTT
>OZ038453.1:20542125-20588125 GCA_964036195.1 Sphaerolaimus hirsutus | reverse complement strand
ACAATCTATGGATATATATACTTATATAAATAACATTGAAAGAGGTTGGTGGATATGGAATGCGGCCAATTCTATTTTACGCAGAGTATTATAAGATCTAGTTTTGCACATCAATGAGTTGGTCTTGCTTTGGTACACAGCCAAGATGTGTACATTGCCGGTCCCTACTAAACTGGTGCCACTCCCTCCTGACCTGTAAAATGCCTGTAAAACGTTTAATGTCGTTCAAAGTGTCAAAAGTCATGTAAAATGCGTTGTAGAATGTCAATTTTTTTATATTGGTAGTTTGACATTTTACAGTATTTTACCTGACTTTTGACACTTTGCCTGACATGTGACATTTTACAGGCCATTTTACTAGGTCTGTGAGTGCCTCATGGACAGTTACCAAACCATCGCAAAAATGTACATCTTTAGATACGCCGAAAAAAATACGTACCTCCCGCGCTCGGACTTTCTTGGGCTTCCATATGACAAGGAAATCGATCCTGTTCGATTGATCGCCTCCCGTTCACTTTCACTTTTGCGAATTTCCATGTTTTGATTTTTCCCCAAAATATTGTCACTTTGGTGAATCAATTGAACTGATCTCGACGTCGACACCAGGGGCCAGTTCCGCAAATTGAGAAGTGAGAAATAAAAAGGCAAATGCGACGTGAAATGAGAAGTGAGAAATGAATTGAGAAGGAAATTTGCAAAAGCGAACACATTTAGGTAATTTTAGGTTTTTGCTTCGCTTTTGCCAATTGACTTGCCATTTCACTTCGCTTTTGCCAATTTTCTTCTCAATTCACGTCGCATTTGCCATTTCACTTCTCACTTCTCAATTTGCGGAGCTAGCATCTGGTTTGCCGATGAGCAAAACTCGGAATTTGGGGAGTTGCCTTGAGATTTGAACGTGAACAGGTCCCTGATACTCCTCTCGAGGGTTGGACCGTCGCATCTGCGGGAAATTGAGGCATAGAATTCCGAGGCATAAAATTGAAGCATACTTGAGCGATTGGGCATAAAATTGAGGCATAAAAAGTAGTATTACGAAAATCTCGATAGATGTTGAGAAAATATCGAGAAATCTTATATTTATTTATCACATTATCACGTTTTTTTAGAAAAATGTTATTATAGTATTAACTCGAATTATTCCCCCCCCCTCGAATTAACCCACCTCAAAAAATAAACCCCCATGAGGGTATTTCGTGGTACTACGGTATATTATATTTGTGAGAAGAAAATATACAAAATATCTCATTTACCTACTGTATTTCTTCAAAATACCCTCCCTCGAACCCCCCCCCCTCGAAAGACCCCCAGGTCTGAATGACCTGGGGAAAGAATAAACACCCCTTTGTAATACACCCCCCACATATTGAATGAGGTCCCATCAATGAGGTAATTCAATTCTATAAGAATGGTGCTTGTTTGGTGTCCCCAGTGCCATTCCATAAAAAAGTGTGAGTTTGGGAAAACTAGCATTTTTTCATAAAAATGATGCGAGTTTGGTGCCACTATCACTATTTCATAAAAATGCATTAGTTTGGCAGTTGGCACCACTAGTGCCATTGCAATAAGATTGGCACTATTTTGGCACCCCTAGTGCCATTCCATAAAATGGTACCATTTTGGAGTTTATAGGACAATAGGGTGTAAAATTTCCGTTTCCGTTTTCCGTTTCCGCCTTTCCGCAGGAAATTTTTTTACCTTTCCATTTTCCGTTTCCCAGCAGCTGAAATTTTTTTACCTTTCCGTTTTCCATTTTCCGGCAGCTGAAATTTTTTTACCTTTCCATTTTCCGTTTTCCAGCAGCTGAAAATTTTTTACCTTTCCGTTTTTGTTTTTCCGGCTGAAAATTTTTTACCTTTCCGTTTCCATTTTTCCAGGCCATTTTTCCATTTTCTGGCTTGATTTTCAGTTTTCTGGCATTTTTCCATTTTTTTCCCAATCTGTATTTATCTTTTTCCACTATGGTGTTTTTTTCCACCAGGTTCTTGTGTCATTCATAATTTTTATCTGTATCCAAATCTGTATTGGACATGCCCAGAAAGACGTGAAGAGAGAGACATGCTCACAAAACTCGGAGTCAAGATGTTTGCTGCTGATGGCTCGATTCTCCTTGGAAATCCCAACTACCTGGCCAGTCTGCGCAACATCACCACACAAACTGATTTGGCTGATTTGTCAACCTGCGACATCAAGTTAAGACCACCCGCCTATCGATTTGGGAAGACTGCTGATTCTGCAAATGTTGCCGAATGGTCAAGCCCTCATGAAACACATCAAGGAAAGTGCAGCAGAAGTCCAAGTTGATGGATGTTGGTGATGATGAGGTCATATAATCTGGTTACCCCCCAAGGAGTTGAGTAGTAGTGTAGATGGGGTTATTACCAAACCCGCGATTGTTATGTTTCAAGTGCACACCACATGTGACCTTTTGTGATGCATGTTCAGTTCAGCACTGTGCAATAAACTTGCTCTCCCAACTGTGTCTTGGGGTTGTGGGCCCCCGTGTCGACCCACACACTACAACTTTATTGTTGTTGTAGTGTTTTTGCTACCTTTTGATGACTTTTTGTTGGTTCAGTTAAGCTTGAACTACAAGTGAAGTTACTGGCATGATCCATAGTTGCAGAATGTACAGCTACCACAATCAAAGCCAAACAGGCAAATCTGCATGCAAATTTGTCCATTTCCATGCAAATTTCACTTTATTTTTTCTGTTTCCGTGAAAATTTCGCTTTCCGTTTTCCGTTTTCCAGCATTTCATTTTTCCGTTTTCCGTTTTCCGGCTGATAAATTTTATTTACCTTTCCGTTTTCCGTTTTCCGCTGAGTGAAATTTTTTTACCTTTCCGTTTTCCATTTTCCGGCAGAAATTTTTTTTACCTTTCCGTTTTCCGTTTTCCGTAAAGTGAAAAATTTTTTACCTTTCCGTTTTCCGTTTTCCGTAAAAAATTTTTTTGACACCCTTGTGACACCCATAGGAAATGGTCAACTGTAAAAATGAACCCAACTGCTAAAGGACAATGAGCGCCGCTCTTAAATACCCATGAAAAGTGAGGTGGCGCTGGAGAGATGCATATTGATTGGCAACTCATCCACTGCCAAAATTCAAATTGTGCAAAAGGCAAAACACGAATACATGGTAGTGTGTGCCAGAACAATAGTATCTAAAGAAAGCTTTCTAAGTCACATCATTTCTAGCTCACCTGGCATTAGCAATACTGTCAGTAATCATATCCCTTCTCACGATAGCAAAAATTCTACAGTAACAGTAAGTAATGATCACCGCTGGTATAACAAATTGGCCACACATGACTGCAGTGCCATAGAATTGGCGCAAATGTTGTGTCTGAAAATTTTAGGCATTTGTACTGTAAAATTTATTTACTAAAATACAAATAACTGACACAGTTCACGAAGAAAAATCAACACTCAAAATCACAAAACCCTATTTAGAATGGAATAACATTTTTTTGTCAGATTATTCTTACTGGGATGCTATCCAAGGGGATAATGTTTTTTCCACAGTTTAGCTGACAGCATCACGTGAAGCTTCACTGCACATCACACACCCAACAGTTTCTGCACAGTGAATGGATGACCGTGGAAAAACGCACTGGCCAGTTTTCATAACAGTACCATCCTTCAACAAACAGCTCCATTTTCATTGTCAGTGCATAGGGCAAACTCAGAAGACCACCAATGAGCCACAGGGCAACTGTGATCTGAATGTAAATATGGCGTTGTATGCTCGTTTCTCAGTATTTTCACACTCAGTATTTTCGCATTTTCTTTGTAGTTTTTTATGTGATTCAGATTTACCGCATTTCTTCTAATAGAAGTGCCATTCCATTTTACAGAATCCAGGCCATATTCCCCTCCCCTCCCAGTTAAATTCCCCTCAAGGGGAATTTTACTGATAGTCAAGTTCCTTTGTCTGGTGGTTGGCAAACATCTGAATGTTTGCTAATTCATTTGCCAATTAAATTAGAAAATGTTCCATTGAATTGATCATATGAAGGTATGTTGACTGTCCAATTAAATTCCCCATATGGCACAATTTAACTGGAGGGGAAAGTGGTTAGCTACCCATTTTACACACACACACAAACTGGGGAACATTGGGATGACACACATTTTCTTGTTTCCAAAGCCTGGGAAACACACATTTTGTATATAAATATGTGTGATCCTCACATTTTGGATACACACAAATGTGTGTGACATACACATTTTGGAAACACACAAATGTATGTATATGATTCCCACATTTTGGAAACACACAAATGTATGTGATTCACACATTTTGGAAACACACACATTTTTTATATTCCCACATTTTGGAAACACAAATCTACATGATTCCCACATTTTGGAAACACACTCATGTATGTTACTCTCACATTTTGGAAACACACAAATGTATGCAATTCCTGTGTAAATGCCCCACTTTTCAATTTCAATTTCAATTAGTTTACTCGGCGCGGACTGTTCAAGTCAAATGCAAGTAAAATTTAACAACATACACCCGTCGGCTACCCTACTGCGGTCATATTTGGTGAGATTGTAACCTCGTCGCTTAGCATTACAACACAGAAATGGCATGTGGTTGTGAGTGTGAATGAGATAACAGGTACTGCGACTACCATTGGAGAAGAAAAACATCTAAAAACTACCTAGCGTCCTAATAACAGAATGGATACAGGAGAGTGGCAAACAACATCGCCAGTAACACCGGTGTAAAACACGCTAATACCCCTGACCCGGGTTGAACACTCGCGTACAACAGCGAGCACAAAAAAAAAATCAAGTGAATTTTAACAGGAATATAAGTGAAATACACCACAGATTGTCATATATAATCACCTCCGTACTCTAGAGATTTCCTTTATTTTGCATATCCAAAAATACTTTTTTTTTGTTGTGTTAGAAATATTTTGATCCTCATTTCAATTGATATTTTCCATTTCGTCACAATAGTTGATTGCAATTTCTCATACTATTCACGGATAGAACTTCATAGACTCCCTCCAGTTTACATTGACAGAAATACATTGCATCATACACATCAGTGAGATTACGGGTGAAAAAAAAAAAAAAATCCTACATCACGTTGACGATGAACGTATTGTTGCGTCATTGAAACTTGCGCTCTAAAATCCTATACACCATTTTTGTACATCTATGTTCATCTATTTTTCATTGTGCAGAAATGGCCGTCCCACTCGTGTACGAATAAGCGTCACAGCGTTCTGGCCATTCTGCTAATAGTTCCATAAGTTTTTCCAAGAAATTTGACGCCTCACTACGTTTCTTATGGCACACTGCTGCATCAAAGATTGTACTAGGAACGCGTCTCTCAGTGCTATGGATGTCATGGTGTCGTGAATTCATCGCTGCATTGTCAGTAACCTCCAGTCCGGGGGGAGACCCCCCACACAGGCGGCTACAGCAGTCTTCACTTAACGAGCTTACCCATGATTTGCGCCAGAGTACTATCATAGGATGTTGGCACTGGCCCAAGTAATGGTCCAGTGTCATCCAAAACGACCAACCCAGCGTTTCACACAGCGGACAGTTGTTCCATTGTCGCAACCTGTTATGCCGGAAACGTAGCTGTTGTATTTTGCTTAGCCATCCATGACGGCCTGAAAACCATATGTGTTCACCCGATTGCAGTGTTTTGGGAATAAGTGGCGTTATTTCCAGTAGAACTTGGTTTTCCCGTTGGATACTTCGTCCCCCTTTCTGTTTGAGTCCAATCTCCCACCCGTAATGTTTGCACGCATTTAGTATTTCTGTTTTTCCTGTCTGTCCTGCATTGCCTAATCCTACTTCAACTCTTGACGACTGACCCCGCCCTGCTGGCGAATTGGTTTTTAGTGTGACATTTGTTTCCTGTCCTCGTTTCCCACTCCATATTTCAGCTGCCAATTTAGTCGTTTCTGAAGCTTTGTTTGATTTCAAATAGTCATTAAACCTGATTACCGAGTATTTATACCAGCATTCCATTGTTCATATATCCCAGTCTAATCCCAAAAGTTTGTTTGACATGTGAATTCCTATCCCCCCCAATTTGCGGTACAGGCCCATCTGCACGCTTGTCATTTGGTGCAGTGATGTCTTCGAAACCCCCGTTATCTCCACTCCATACATGACTGTGCTTGCCACATAGGTTCCCCATAGCATGTTCAATGCCCAGATCTTTTGTCTACTGTGCTTCGCAACTTCCCCCGCCAGAAACCGACCTTTCACAGCTTTCTCCACATATCCCTGCTTTTGTACTTTGAACGGATCCCTTCCACTGCAAAGTCTGATTCCCAGATATGTTGTTTCGTCGCACTCTCCGGTTTGTTGTTTCACACCATCCGACCCGATACCTAGATTCCATTTCCGCGATGGATCTGCTTTTCTTCTGAAGTGTAGAATCATGCTCTTTTTCTCACTGATTCCCACTCCCCAGTCATAGCTCCATTCCGTGAAAATGTCCATGATCATCTGCAGTTCCATGTCTGTGTTTGCCAGGAGTATCACGTCGTCAACAAAAAATCCCGCTGGTATTCTTTTCACTCCCAGTTTTGCCCCTAAGCCGCTTTTCTCCAGTTTTGTTCGTAAGTCCGCCATATACAGTACGTACAGTGTCGGACTTAGACAGCACCCCTGTCTCACTCCGTGTGGATATTCTAGGTTTTTTGTCCGGACGTTGTTGTATTGGAGGAAACATTTTTGGTCATCATACGTACTTCTTATTGCGGCTCGCAGTTTTGGTCCATAGCCGTAATCTCCTAGCTTTGTCCACAGTCTGTTCCTGTCTACCCTATCAAAAGCTTTCACTGCATCCACGCTGCACATTGATAGTTTGTTTGTCTCCGCCAGACACCCTTGTATTATTACATGGTTATCTGTCGTTCTCCGATTCGCTCTGAACCCTGCCTGCATGTCTCCAAATGCATTCATCCTCTCGAATGATGTCATCAGACGTTTGTTCAGTATTGAGCAGTACAGTTTTAGAATATTGCACTGTATGCCAACTGTTCTGTAGTTGTTGACATCTGATTTATCCCCCTTTTTGTGTAGCAGAACTAGTTTGCAGGTCTGCGCTGTTTCCGGAATTTGTTCTTCTTTATTAAACCATCTGTTCATTTGTTTGGTCAGCACGTGAAGTAGCTTCATCCCCGGCATTCTAATCATTTCGTGTGAGACCCCTGTTGTTCCCGCTGATTTCCCCAATTTTAACCTCCTGCAGGCGTTTAGTGTTTCCGATTTGGAAATCTCACTATCCATTTGTCTTATCCCACTTTGTATGTGTCACTTGCCCACAACTGCTGAACAATCGGACCCAACCAAATTGTATGTAACCCAATAGGCAAGCAAAAAATCCTTAAAATCACCCTCTCTTACGATAGCGCAAGCCTTCCAGCTCAATTTCTCTCTAATTGGATTTGCAATGTGTGTCAATCTGTCCAGTGCTATACTGGTCATAGTCCAAGATGTGACCCAAACACTTGTGGACTGGATGAATGGGACCAAATGGCACATGGGGCTGCCGAAAATCCAGATGCGCAGGTACGCTGTGCTGGGGGTGATCTGCAAATGTACCTAAATGTTTCTTTTTGGATGTAATCTATATGTTTTTGGGTGTCGGGGTATTTCGAGGTGGGGGTAAATTCAAGGTGGGATAATTCGTGGAAATACGGTACCTAAATATACGTTGAAAAAAATCAGTAAACTTGGCGGACATGATGGAATACAAAAGAATACACAACAACTGTAACGTTAACCGAATGAGCACTTTGTCAAACATATCCTAGCTGAACAAATTATTTTGCAATATGAGAAAACGAAATTATAGTGAAATTTTCCTGATGGACCTAGAAATTAAATAACAATTGATATACCTATCTTACGTTGGTAATGTTTGAAGAGTTAATGTTTCGTTTAAACGGGAGTGATTTCGCTCATTTCGCAATGATTAGTTTTTCATTTACGCAACTCGATCTGTACATCTCTATCTGCTTGTGGGTTTTTTATACATACCGTATTTCCTCGAAATACCCCCCGCTAGAAATACCCTCGTCTCGAAATCCCCCCCCCCCCTCAAAATGGGCACTATGAACTTATAACCCCCCCCCCCCCCCCCTCGAAATACCTCCCAAATTTAGTGTATAGAGAACATAATGCGGTTTGTGATATGGGAAACGCAGAACACATGTTAAAAACAATGACTGTGTTATGTTAGAACCGGTAATATACCGTCTATGTACATATATAAGACCATAGAGTGTTATAAATGGCGGTTTTCATTGCATTTTTTGACGTTTGTGTACGTTTCAAACAACAATTTATAAAATACTGGGATTTCGAAAAATTTCTGGTGAAATAATAAACCCACCTCGAAATACCCCCCTCTTGTTTAACCCCCCCCCCTCAAAATTTCCACTCTGAAAAAATAAAAAAATAAATCTTTACCACTATCTAAATGAATTTAATAATAAATAATTGTTAAATTCACATAATTCGCCAGATAAAATCCAACACAAACTTTCCACACCTCAAACTCACAGTGATGCAGAAGAAACACAGCAGAATATCTGCGACCATCAAATTCAGCAGTAGCATATTGTGCGAAGGCAGTTGTCTCAGCCTTCTGCCAGTGGTGAAAATCACCGAGCCATTTGCGAGTAACCCGGCGACGAACAGCGAACCATAGACCACCGCGAATGTAACCTTCCAAATCATTGTGTAAATAATAATTTCCCGTCTTTGTATTAGTTCAAATGTGAAGTTTCGTACACCTTTTAATACCTTCTCAATTAATTAACGATTATTTCGACGTGGTACTTGAAATTGTAAATGTAAGAGCACTGTAGCTGAAGGGTTCTTCAAAATATATTAGTATTCGTATTACCGTACCCCTCTTGAATTAACCCCCCCCCCCCCTTGAATTAACCCCATCCCCTCGAAATACGCCCGGTCTGAGAAACCTGAGGAAAAAATAAACCCCCTCGAAATACCCCTATCTCAAATAATGTATTTACGTACATCATGTATGCAATGTACATGATGTATTAATTGCTGCCAAATCGCACCTACACACAGAAAAAAAATGCTCCAAATTTCTGGCAGTGACAATGAGTTACAGGTATTTTAGAGGCGGTGGCAATATATATCGTATTTCGTCGTAATACCCCCTCGAAATACCCCCCCCCCACCCTCAAAATGACCACTATGAATTAATACCCCCCTCGAACAACCCCCCAAATTGAGTGTAGATAGAACATAAATGACAAAAGCTGCAGTTATGTGATCCGGGCAATCCAGAAACACACGTTAAAAACAATGACTGTGTTACATTAGAACAGGGTTTATACCTTCCACATACTTATATAAATCTACCTATAGACTCTTATACATAGCATTTATTGTTGCATTTTTCTACGTCTGAGTATGCTACAAACAACAAATTAGTACTGGAAGTTCAAGAAAATTCTGGCGAAATAATAAACCCCCTCGAAATACTTCCCTCGTTTCATAACCCCTCCCCCCCAATTTCCACTCTGAAACAAATAAACCCCCGGGGGGTGATTCGAGGAATTACGGTGGTGGTTATCAAGGTGTAGAAGGAGGAAGAGTAAGAAAAATCGCTATAAATAGGTGAAAATGACTAATAATAGGTAGGTATATAAGCACCTTTCGGTTTTCGGTAGCGAGGGATGGCGCTTGGCGCGTCCACCCGCTGTGAAAACCATTTTGAAATTTTTCAAAATTTGACATTATTTGAGAAAAATTACTTAAAATTAAAACATTTAGTAGAGCGTTCATCAATAGTGTTACACAACGTCGAACACGTAAGCATAAAATATATTTTTCACAAAAATGCCAGTGCAAAGCAAAATTCTAAAGGCATCGACGGAACGGCTTTTACGCTAACTTTTACGCTTTTATGCTAAAATTTCTAATGCAAATGTGTATGCAGACGTATTATTCAAAATATTTTAATTTAGGCGGGTGCTGCGTGCAGCGGGCCTCACCATGGCCAGCCCTGAGAATACTTTTTGGCGGCCCACACACTAGTTGACACACGTGTGTCAACTGGTCTGTGTCAACTGGTCTGTGTCAACTCAAATTTAACCCAATGCACACGTCGTACATTTATTTTGTACACCTGCCGCATGTGCATTTTGGAGCTCGCTCTGCGATACGTTAAGCCGAAATTTGAGTTGACAAAGACCAGTTGACACGCGTGCGTCAACTAGTGTGTGGGCCGCCAATAAGCTTGAATTATTGTTATTTTCTAGAATTCAATGGGTAGTCTAAACTATTTATGTATTTATTTATGGGTAGTCATGTTCATGTATTTATAACACCTGTTATCACTGATAAAACCTATAGAAAAAATCCTTTGCTAGGTAAGAGCAGGGTTGGTTATAATAAAATTCTTTTTACTAAAATTGTATTTTATTTTTATTAAAATTGTATTTTAGTTTTATTTTATTCGTCTTTCACTTTATTTTATTTTTTTATTCTGAAATGTCATAAATAAAATGAAATGAAACCATTTTACAAAAATTTTACAACAATTTTACAAAAAATTTTTACAACAAAATCGAAATCTTGGTTGCAACGGCATAAAACAGTGTGCACGCTAGAAGCATGCAGATGAATACAACAAAATTTGAATGTAGACTTGTGACAGAGGTAGGTATCTTGAATTTTGACCATTGCAGGGGTCGGATACATATGTAGCTAATTGCTCCTCCAGGGAGAAAGATTTACTTTTGTAAGGCGGGTTGGGGGGGGGCGGAACTGTGGGGGTTCAGTATACAGGCTTTTTATATATAGGAAATATACAGTATGGAAATGGGAAAATGGGGAAAAATCACATGAATTAGTGATTTTCAAAGTGAAAATATATAAAAAGATGTGAAAATTTTCAATTTTGAGCAGAACTCAAAGTAATATGTTTGGCACCAGTTCTGCAAATTTGCAGCTAGAAACTGTAGCAACAGGATGGACAACTTTTTGTAGAATTTTACAGACACCCAAGTTTTTGTAAAATTTTATTATAATTTTATTAATTTTCCATTTTATTTTATTTCATTCTTCAATTTTCCATTTTATTTTCATTTTATTGCAACCGCTGGTGGTGCGTGTAGTAGTTGTTTGACTTACTACAATATTCAAGTATTTCAGTCAATCAACAATTTACTACATGTGGAAGGTTCTTTAAGCCAGTGTCCAGCGATAATGTTGAGTATACATTTGAATCGATTATTTAGGACTCCATAAGGATCCATAATGATTGTGTCTAGGATGCAACTCTTTGTTGAAACTGAGTATGACGTGTTTTGTTTTCAGGCTGTGAAGTAGCACAGATTTCTTTGTATGCTTCAATGTATATGTACCGTATTTCCTCGAAATACCCCCCCCCCCTCGAAATACCCCCCCTCTCGAGACCAATATGAAACAATCACCCCCCCCCCCCTCGAAATACCCCCCCAGATTGAGTGTAAAGAGAACGTACATGACAAATACTGCAGTTTGTGTTCTGCGTAGCGCAGAACACACGTTAAAACAATGTCGTAATAACGTTAGAACAGTGTTTATACCATCTACGTACTAATATTAGTCTACAGGATTCTATACATGTCAGTTATTGATGCATTTTTCTACCCCAGTGTACATCACAAACGACGATTTTGTACTAGGATTTGAAAAAATTTCTGGCGATATAATAACCCCCCCCCTCGAAATACCCCCCCCTCGTTTAACCCCCCCCCCCCTCTCGGGACCACTTTGAAACAATCACCCCCTGGGGTATTTCGAGGAAATACGGTATGTTCAAGTTGTAGTAGTAATTAAATCAAATACTACAGTGTAGTACTTCCTGTTGGAATCCATTACACAGTTCTGTGTGTGGAAGGAAACATAACTTACAATAAACACTCATTCTAGCATTGGTTTAATTGTATCTTATTTGACATTGGACTTTGTTGATGGTGATAAAGTAGACATGCTGTTGATTGTTGTGATGAATTTTTTTATGTTGGAATGCTATGTGGGAAGGCAGCACTTATGTCTATCTGTTGGCACTCACAGACTCTGTAAAATTCCATGTAAAGTGTAAACAGTCAAGTAAAATGCCATGGAAAATGCCAAGTGTCATGTAAAAACAATTTAATTTGACATTTTAAATGACTTACATTTAAATGATTTACATATTACAAGGCATTTTACAAACTGCGGGAGTGCACCCTGAACATGCATAAGCCTATGGCTATTTCCTATGGCAGAACCACTGTTTTTACATTGAAACACTGCTTCTGTTTAAAAACTTTATTTTATTTTTAAAAAACTTGAGTTTTCACCAGAACACAGTTTTTGTCAAAATAACTCAAAAATAGAAAGTATTCTTTTTTCAAACTTACCCATCATTAGTTACAAACTTCATTATTGGCTACGACAAGTTCATTTTATACTTATTTACATTCACTTTAATATCCATCATTTGAGTGTTTGTGAGCAGTAGCATTTCTATACATATTGAAGTAAGGTATTTGAAGTTACAAATCTTATCAAATTCTTTGATGAATAATTACAAGACAGCAATCAGATAAATGGCAGTATAAATCACTATGCACTACTGCTGATTCATTTTCAGTAAATTATACTGACGGATTTATCCAGACTCCAGAGGACAGTTCTGCAAGTGGTAAAGTAAAAAGGAGAACTCAGCTAGTCACTCTTCACTCTACCTTTTATTTCTTACTTTAGTCTTTAATTTTTTACTTGTGGAACTAGCACCAGGGGACAGTCCCAAAGTGTCAACTGTGTATTCAATTCTTATATTGTTTTCTCCAGATCTTATTTATTTGTATCCAAATCTAAAGTTTGATACTAAGATTTGGATACAAAAGCATAAGGTTTTGATACACAGTTGACATTTTGGGACTGCCCCTGGTGCTGGTTCCACAAGTGGAAAATTAAAGAGTAAAGTAAAAAGTAAAGAGGAACTTTTCCTTTTTATTTTACCACTTGTGGAACTGGCCCTAGGGACTAGTTTCACAAGTGGCTAAGTACTTCGCTCCTCTACTTTAGATTACTCTGTATTCTTTAATTTACTCTTTTAAGCTGCGACTTGTGCCGACAATTTTAAAAAGTGAAAAAGTTCCATAATTTTGGAATGAAGTTCCATAAATGCAAGAAAATGCAGTGAAGCATACGCACTAGTTTAGTGCACTCACATGCCAATTTGCAGATAAATCGTCCATGTCGTTCCAGAGTTATAAGCATTTCAAAAATATTTCGCTTGTTGGTTCGCTTTTTTGGATCGAAAACCGAAATATTTTAAAAATGCTTATAACTCTGAAACGACATGGACGATTTATCTGCAAATTGGCATGTGAGTGCAGTTAACTAGTGAGTATACTTCACTGCATTTTCTTGCAGTTATGGAACATAATTCCAAAATTATGGGACATTTTTCACTTTTCGAATTGTCTGCACAAGTCGCAGTGTAAACAGCTTTAACTTTTTGTCTTTCATTTATTGTTAACTTCAATTCTCTTTAATATTTACTTTACTCTCTACTTTGAACTTTACTCATCACTTTACACTTTACTTTACTTAATACTTTGCCACCTGTGGAACTGGCCCCAGGGAGGAGTGTGGGTGTGGAGGGGGTGTAGAAGAGTTCTTCAAGAAAACAAATACATAAAAACACAAAATAAAATGCACACAAATGGATGACAGTTTTTATTTTCCAATATCTACACCGCTGATGATACCAAATTATCCATACTCAACTTTGATTCAGTTCTCTTAAAAATACACACACAACTTTGACTTGTTATCAGCACATCATTAGCAACAACGTACTGAGACAACTGTGTGAATGATTTTGAATCCAGCCTCACAACCCCATGCCCAACAATAGATTGATCTGGACTTTGATCAAATAATAACTGCTGATCACTTCTGTTGACCCTGCCTGCTGCGCCATTTTGTAATTCATTATTTGCCCTTGAAATGACAGTGTGCTGCATTAAACCATTTTCACAATCTGTTGATTGACTCTCATCAGCACTATGGCTAATCACATTGTTATATGACTTGTCAGAACACAAGTTTCTGGTGTCATCAGGTTTGTTTCGTGGCAGCAACTGTGGCAGTGACTGCACATAGTTGCATCCTAGGTGCAGCTGCACCTTCGTGTTTCTTGACTGGATGCTTGGCTGAATTTGTGGGTATTGCAATGATTTGGTGACACAGTTGGGATTGAATAGGAGACAATGTATTTTGTAGTTTTATAATTTTTTTTGTAATTTATGTAATTTCTGGTGTTGTAAGGTGGTCTTATCTTTCCAAAGATCACTGAAAATGTGCTGTAACCAGACACCCAAATTATATTTGCTATTTTTCATCTAAGGTAACAAAACATAATACTTAAAGGAAAAATTGAGACATGGTTTCGAATTCTTTGTCATGCTCTGCATCAGAAATCTTTTAAACCTAAGTCCTGAACATGTCACTTGACATCACTGATAGAAATTGATGACATTGTTGATGAAATGTTGTTGAGTCATCACAATGGAAAAAATGTAAACTCACCAAAACATGTTTCTCTTTAACATATTTAGTATTCAAATGATCTAATGTTATAGAGGAGCATCTAGCTGTTTTAGATAAACCTGTTGTGTCTTCTTTTATCTTTGTCAGCCAAAACAACAGCAATGGATTGCACAAAACAGTAGTCATGGCGCAAACATTTGCCCACAAGCCATAAGCAACATTGCTGATGAGAAATCGAGGCAGTAAATCTGTGAGAAATGTGAATAAGTCATTCTGCTGCTCCATGTGAAATTGATGATTTGAATTGTGTTTCTGCATTTTATACCATTTTTCAGCAATAAAATTACTGAAAAAATTGTAAATGTGAACTCGATGTAGACAAAATCGATTTTTAAATGTGTGTTTTTTTGGCTGTGAAATAAAAATTTGAAAACTTATCAAATTTTTTATTTATTTATATTTTTGCTGTCATTACAGGTGCTTAAGGAACTTTACAAGAGCATTGTGTAAATTCATTTGCATAATGAAAAAAAAACAAATTAAAAAATGTCAGAGATTTTTACGGGGTTAAGGTTCAATTCATGGTTTGCTAGTTTTTTTTTCAAATGATTGAAACGGTCAGCTTGCATTGAAGTGAAGCATTGTGTTAGTGAAGACTGTTGTGGCCAACGGTGCGGCAAAGATAGTGCCACGCCCGAGGCGGAGGCAGCATTAGTGTCGCGACAAACTAGCCATAGCATTGTGAGACAGATTCCGTGCATGGTCTTTGATGCCGCAGTATGCCATAAAATGTGTATTGATGCGTTGCAACACCTGGGTAATCTGGCCGGAGTACTGGCAGACTGGGGGGAACGCAGCGACGGTTCATCGTTTGCGAGCGGGAACCCCGGTCAGCCAGTACTCTGACTCCAGGAAAATAGAAGAATTATGTATATCTACACTGTACAAAACTGTATCAATTTGCAAGGACTTTTTAAAATTTTGATGTTATCAGTGTGCGACACAACAACGCGCAACGTTGATGATGCTTTTCTGGTAATGATGTCAGTGATGGCAAGTGAAAAAGAGTGATAAATGTGACTCTTGGAAATTTCTAAGGCGGAGTAAAATGAAGTAGGAGATGTTGAACACCTGGAAAATACTATATTTAACAATTCCAACCTGGAAACAAAATTTAGCAAACCAGATCGCAAAAAAGTCAAAAAAGTTGGAAATACTCTGGAATAACAGGAGGAAAATTCTGCATGGAAACTGGTCTTTTGTGACAAATTTGACTTTCTAATGATGATTATGACTTTCACTAAACATCATGATTTATCTCATTGATTTTCCTTCTATTTACGTTTATTTGCTCAAACACTGTTCAATTTTCTTTTAGGCATGGTCAAACCGGGGTCGTGGGGTGCTAGAGTGTTTTGTTTTTCGGTGTTTTTGGCAATGTTGTCTGCCGCTCACTCTATTGTAAGGTTGTAAGTGGCTTAGGTGTTTTCTCTTTATTTCCCCTCGCCAACTGTATCAATCAATCAGTCTCGCCAATCAATTAGGAGTAGTGGATGGGTATGAAGTGTCTATTTTACTTGCATTTGGCTTTTGTGGTCTGAGTCAAGTAAACCTATTTGAATTTGAATTTGCATTGTGTACACGCGCTAAGTATACTCATGTGTATCAGAGTTGTTAAAAGTACCGAACTATTTTCAAAGTATGTGTATGCATAAAGTATTTTGTTTTTATACACCCCCCCCCCCCCCCGAGAACAGAAAGCCAAAGTAAAAATCATTTTCTTTTACCCGCGAGTAAACGAGAGTGAAATACTTTTTTCCCAGAAAGCGTAAATGTGAGTATTTTTCCCAGGAATGTGTAAAATAAAGTAAAATTGACCTTTCTTTGTGGAAAAAGCATTATGAATGTTTACCCTGGACAACAAAAAGTGTGTTTTCTATAAATAAGTATCCTTTATGAAAAGGAGGGGTCTCGAATGGCCAAAATACTTGTTCTGTACTCGCAAAAATTGCTCTACTGTACTCAAGTACTCTCAAAAAGTAAGCGTACAGGCAAGTACAGATACTTTCTTCAAAGTATGTGTATGCGTATTAACTGGTACTCAAGTATGCGTACTTTTTGAGTAAAAGAAAATACGCATAAACAACTGTGGTGTGTATTTATCCGAATTACAAAAAAAATCAAACTCACTGAAGTCACGTAGAATGTTGAACATTGTGATTGGCAACCAGCACACTATGAATGTAGTTACTAGTGCAACCATGATCACATTCACTCTTTTTCGCCTCAGAATAGCTTTTTTCGTATGTGCAGTGCTCGCCAGGATGCTGAAAATCATATCACAACAAATCTCCAATTTCCATGACAAAAAAGCTGAAAGCCCAAAGCTTTTGTCCTCACACGTAGTGATGTAAAAAGCGCCTAAGCGCCACAGCAAAATGGCGCCAAGCGCCAAAAGCGTCATATGGCGCTTTATTATGTTGGCGCTAGCACCAAGCGCGAGTGTCAGGCGCGTTTACATCACTAGTAGTGATGGAAAAGCGCCAGGAAAAATGGCGCCAGGCGCCAATGGCGCCATGGCGCTATTCAAAAAATTGGCGCCGGGCGCCAAAGGGCGCCAGAGAAAATGGCGCCAGCCGCCAAAATGGCGCCAACAATAAAATTCACTATTCCAGCAATTAAATCATCACATAAGCATTTACAGATGAGCGAAGTGTTATACTATGATCTTTTTCTGATGGTGAAACACCATTTTATCATGAATATTATTCATAATATCTCCTAGGAATACCCCCAGGGTGTTTTTTCGTCAGAAATTTTGAGGGGGGTTAATTCAAGGTCCTAATTCGAGAGGAGTATATTATTTTGCCAAGTAAATTTATTATTTCGCCTGGTATTTGCTCCCCTCGAAATACCCACACGTCTGAGCGATCTGGGGAAATTGAAATTACCACTGTGGTGAAATTGACAAAATGAAACTGAGACTGCATATTCATGTACAGAAAACAACCTCCGCCCTCTTCGAAATACCTATTTGTGCACCACACATGTAATGGGAGAGGGGTGCAAATTATATACCCCCACCCAAGTTGTGTATAAAGAGAATATAAATGTCAAAAGTACAGGTGATACAAGTAAAGCAGAACTTTTTCAAAAAATCAAACTCTTTCCACAAAGGCTTCTAAAGGCATGACTACACAAATATTTACATTAAATACTTGCATTGTAAATTGTAAATAAGTAATCAATTTTGTTTGGGATGGAAACAGATATTTTTTTAGTTTAGTAGGTGATTGACATTTTTTCAATTGCGGGCTTAATCGCAGTTTGTGTGGTATAAAACTACCGTATTTCCTCGAAATACCCCCCCCCCCTCGAAATACCCCCCCCCTCGAAATACCCCCCCTCAAAATGGACACTATGAACTTATAAACCCCCCCCCCCCTCGAAATACCCCCCCCCCAATTTAGTGTATAGAGAACGTAAATGACAAAGGCTGCGGTTTGTCATCTGGGTAATGCAAAACACACGTTAAAAACGATGACTCTGTTATGTGAGAACAGTGATTATACGTCTACACACTTATACAAGTCTTTAGAGTTTTATAAATGGCGATTTTTGTTGCATTTTCGACGTCTGCGTACGTTTCAGACGACAATTTAGTACTTGGTTTAAAAAAAAATTCTGCCGAAATAATAAACCCCCCCCCCCCCCTCGAAATACCCCCCCCCTCGTTTAACCCCCCCTCAAAATTCTCACTCTGAAACAATAAACCCCCCGGGGGTATTTCGAGGAAATACGGTATGAACATGAGCCCAAACTCAAACCAAAACAAAAAGTACAATAGTAAATACCGTATTTCCTCGAAATACCCCCGGGGGGTTTATTGTTTCAGAGTGAGAATTTTGAGGGGGGGTTAAACGAGGGGGGGGGGTATTTCGAGGGGGGGGGGTTTATTATTTCGCCAGAAATTTTTTGAAATCCCAGTACTAAAATGTCGTCTGAAACGTACGCAGACGTCGAAAAATGCAACAAAAATCGCCATTTGTAAGACTCTAAAGACATTTATAAGTGTGTAGACGTACAAACACTGTTCTCACATAACAGAGTCATCGTTTTTAACGTGTGTTCTGCATTGCCCGGATGACAAACCGCAGCCTTTGTCATTTACGTTCTCTATACACTAAATTTGGGGGGGGGGGGTATTTCGAGGGGGGGGTTTATAAGTTCATAGTGTCCATTTTGAGGTGGGGTATTTCGAGGGGGGGGTATTTCGAGGGGGGGGGGGTATTTCGAGGAAATACGGTATGTTAAATAACACATAAATGGAGTAATTCAGCAGCTTCTTTCACAAAATTATGGCAAAATAAAATCTCTCATCGCAACATCATGGCGCCATTTCTGGCGCCATCCAAAACAATGGCACCGGGCGCCAAATTGACGCCAGAGAAAATGGCGCCAGGCGCCAAGAGCGCCATGGCGCCGTTCGAAATAATGGCGCCGGGCGCCAGATGGCGCCACCAAAAAGGGCGCCAAGCGCCATGGCGCCATTTCATCACTAATCACTAGGTATTACATTTTACATTACCGTATTTCTTCTAATAGAACGGCGCCGTTCTATTTTTTTCGTCAACTTTTTTACCTGCCGTTCTATCGGATGTGCCGTTCTGTTGGAGGCTGCCGTTCTATTTTTCTAATCAAACATTTTTGCACGATTTTCATTTGAGCATAGTATTTTTAGTGAAACATGAGCGACGTTTTAATATCAGAGCATCAATCCAAATGTGAAAACAACACCTGAATCATAGCTCGGAACACACTGAATGTTCTCGCACCAACTTTTCAAATATTTTTGTGTTTTGGCACACTTAAAATGAAGTTTCTACCTGCCGTTCTATTGTTCTCATGGGTGTAAAAAAGTACCCAAACCTGCCGTTCTATTGGAGGTGCCGTTCTATTGGAGGTACGCTATCCTATTAGAAGAAATGCGGTATTATTAGGTCATAGCGTTAGGTCCCCGGGGAAAACACCGACCTCTCGTGCGTCGGCTTTTTGGTTTTT
Organism: Sphaerolaimus hirsutus; assembly: GCA_964036195.1. Taxonomy (NCBI): domain Eukaryota; kingdom Metazoa; phylum Nematoda; class Chromadorea; order Monhysterida; family Sphaerolaimidae; genus Sphaerolaimus; species Sphaerolaimus hirsutus. The sequence continues at coordinate 20,568,497 of OZ038453.1, read as the reverse complement.
TCATTTGGCAAGGAAACAGATCTCCTTCTAAAAATCGCCTCCTGAACATTTTCACTTTTGCCGATTTCAAATTTTGTCTTTTCCTGCAAATTATTCTCATTTTCGTGATTAATCAGATGGGTTGATCTCGACGTCGACGTAATTTTTGCCGGCGCGCAAAATTCCGAATTTGTGGCGCTGTTTTTCGATTTGCATGGTCCGTTGGTGCAGTACGTGAACGGTTTCATGATACAGATTTTGTTGATTTGGCCATCGCTTCTGCGGTAATAATTACATATTGGGGAATAGAGTGTGTGTAGCATTCCCAAAATATTGGAAAATTATTATTTAAAAAAGAAATATACAAAATATAAAGAGATCTTGTATTTATTCATCATTTCTCTACGTTTTTTTTCGAAACATCACCTGTATCCCTCGGAACGCCCCCCTCGAAATACCCCCATTCAAAATAACCACTGTGATTTAATAACCCCCTCGAAATACACCCCATCGTTTAACCTCCTCAAACTCCCAAAATAAAACCCACCGGGGGTAATTCGAGGTAATAGGGTACGCATATTTTATCATGGCTTCGGACTGGTGCTGAACATTTGTGTTTGGACATATTGTTTGACATTTAAACATTTAACGTTTTACTGCCCCATGGAATTTGTATCCAAAATTTTTTCAAAGTCACATAATTTCTAGCTCACCTGGGACGATCGATATTGCCAGTAATCATATCTCTCCTCACGATAGCAAAAATTCTATAGTAACAGTAAGTAATGATCACCGCGGGTACAACAAATTGGCCACACATGACTAGGGTGTCAACAAAAACTTTTTGGCGGAAAACGGAAACGGAAACGGAAAAAAAATTACACTTGCCGGAAAACAGAAATGGAAACGGACAAGTTTTTGCACCTGCCGGAAAACGGAAAACGGAAAAATGAAAGGCCAGAAAATGGAAACGGAAACGGAAAAATTTGCTTAAATAATGCCGGAAACGGAAAAAATTTGCTGAAATTTTGCCGGAAACGGAAAAAAAATTGCAGAAATTTATCCAGAAATAAATTTTTTTGCAGAAATTGTGCTAGAAATAGGAACAATTCACATAATTGAGAACCTGCATGCATGTTTACCAGTTTGGCTGAAACAGAAAACAGAGAATTGAGTCAGAAAATGGAAAAAAGTTGGAAAAACAGACAATTGAGCCGGAAAACGGAAAAAAAAGCGGAAAAATTGAAATTTTAGCCGGAAAACGGAAAATGAGCCGGAAAAACGGAAACGGAAACGGAAAAAAAATTTAGCAGCCGGAAAACGGAAACGGAAACGGAAAAAAATTTGCCTGCGGAAAGCGGAAACGGAAAACGGAGAACGGAAAGTTGACACCCTACACATGACTGCAGTGCCATAGAATTGGCGCAAACGTCCTATCTGAAAACATTGAGGCATTTGATTTGTAAGAGGTGCAATTTGTGATATCTACTAAAATCAAATCACGTGACACAGTTCACTGAGAATCATGAAAAACGCACCGGCCAGTATTCATAACAGTACCATCCTTCAACAAACAGCTCCATTTTCATTGTCAATGCATAGGGCAAACTCAGAAGACCACCAATGAGCCATAAGGCTACAGTGATCTGAATACAAATCTTGTATAGTACCTATGCCCATGTTTCCAAAGTATGGGAAACACACTTTTGTACAGAAATATGTGTGATCCTCATATTTTGGATACACAGAAATGTGTGTGATTTGCACATTCTGGAAACACACAAATGTATATGATTCCCACAGTATGGAAACACAAATGTATGTGATTCCCACATTTGGGAAACACACAAATGTATATGATTACCACATTTTGGAAACACACAAATGTTTGTGATTCCCATATGTTGGAAAGACATAAATATGTTTGTGTGATTCCCACATTTTGGAAACACACTGATGTGTCTGATTCCAAATTTTGGTAACACACAAATGTATAAGTTTCCCATGTAAGTTCCCCCAGTTGTATGTGGCACTTACGATAGCGCAAGCCTTCCAGCTCAATTTCTCTCTAATTGGATTTGCAATGTGTGTCAATCTGTCCAGTGCTATACTGGTCATAGTCCAAGATGTCACCCAAACACTTGTGGACTGGATGAATGGGACCAAATGACACATGGGGCTGCCGAAAATCCAGATGCGCAGGTACGCTGTGCTGGGGGTTACCTGCGGATGTAAATGTGTTTTTTTGGATGTATTTTATATATTTATGGGCCTGGGGGTATTTCGAGGGGGTTTTATTCAAGACGGGGTACTTCGAGGAAATACGGTACCTAATGTAATACGGTAGATTGTTTAATTAGCATAATTCGCTAAATTCAACATAAACTTTGCACACCTCAAACTCACAGTGATGCAGAAGAAACACAGCAGTATATCTGCGACCATCAAATTCAGCAGTAGCATATTGTGCGAAGGCAGTTGTCTCAGCCTTCTGCCAGTCGTGAAAATCACCGAGCCATTCGCGAGTAGCCCAGCGACGAAGAGCGAACCATACACCACGGCGAATGTAATATTCCAGATCATATTTAGTGTAGGTAGATAATAATTTCCTGTCTCTTTATTACGTAGTTCAAATGTTACATTTCAGGATGCACACAAACTTAGGTACTATATGTCAATGTAAAATGAGGATTCTATGAAGTCACCACGTGCAAATTAAAGAAGGTTATCTCTTTTTATGACAAATCGGAAGTTAAAGCAAATATCTCAGTACCAAGCTCTCAAATCTCTCAAATAATGGCTTTTTTGGACATATATAACAAGGAAACATTTTGTTGATGTGGTGATTTCACGTGAAAATTGAAGTAGGAGTTGTTTTATGCTGCCTTATCCGTTTACACACACTTTTATTTTTCACTTGCAGTTTGCTCGCAGTTTTAAGCGAGTGTTCATCCAGGGTCAGGGTTATTAGAGTGTTTTAAACCAGTGTGACTGGCGATGTTGTTTGCCTTATCTCAGTATTCCATTACTAGGTCACTAGTTTTTTTCGTCCCCACGCAGTACGATGTTACAATATCCTGTGCATTAGAATGCTAAGACTTGAGGTTACAATCTCAACTATTAGGACCGCATTTAAGGGTAGCTGACGGGTGTATGTTGTTATTTTTACTTGCATTTGACTTGAATAGTCCGCGCCGAGTAAACAATTTGATTGATATATGCTTTCTCAATTAATTAGCGATTATGATTAAAAAAATTGTCGGGCGTCCGCCCACATAAACTGCAAGATAATCAGATAAACATGGTACTTGATCCTGTAAATGTGACAACTCTGCAGATGAGTGTTTTCTCTCTATATTAGTACCTAAATTATTAGTATTTCTTTTACCGTATATCCTCGAGTCCACGGGGGAGTTTTTTAGTTTCAGTATTTCTGATGACGGATTTATTCATGAGAGGAGTGATTCGACGGGAGAGATTATTTATCATTGGAACATTTAGTAAATTACATAATCTGTATGTATATTGTATGAATCGGTTTACATTAACAGAGTTGTTAAAAGTATCAAACATTTTCAAAATATAACAACAATTCAACATTTATAAATACCGTATTTCCTCGAAATACCCCCCTCGAGATACCCCCGTCTCGAAATACCCCCACTAGGATTTCAAAAAATAATAACTCCCCCCTCGAATAACCCCCCCCTCGTTAAACCCCCCCCCCTCTCGGGAGCACTATGAAACAATCACCCCCAGGGGTTATTTCGAGGAAATACGGTAGTTATTTTTTTGACGTTTGGGTACATTTATGGGGTAATTTTTTGACGTAAAATGTATAAAATTTGGGTACTTTTTTGCGAGTCTAGAAACGACTACTTTTCGTCATTCCTGACGCTACACCTTTTGTGAGGAGTCAATACTTTTTCAAGTGGATGTCAAGTGGGCACTTTTCATACGTTACAGCAACAACGTATGTTTTTGTTTAAGAAAATGATAGAAAACATAGTTTTCAGGGTCGCTTTTTTTTCTAGGAGATAAAAATGACATGAAGAGCGGCAACCAAAATACAACACTAATTCATCCAAATCCGGTAAATCCCAATCCAAATCCAAATCCGGTAAATCCCAAATACATTTTAACGTTTAACGTACATTATATCCATAATCCCGTATGTCCATAAGTCCATGAAAATCCAAAAATTATATAATCCATGCAATGCTATCAAATCAATGCTAGTGGATGTCAGTGAAAGTAAAAGAATGTCAGTGAACTAATACAAATTCAACTTACCGTATATCCTCCAATAAGCCCCCGGGGAGGTTTTTTAGTCAGAATTTTTTGAGGGGGAGTTATTCAAAAGGGGAGTTATTCAAGGGGAGAGTTAATTTTTCATCAGAATTTTCGGTAAAATGTATGATTCATTTACTGCACCAATGGGGAAAATTTGGAAACATAAATTATTTGTAGGAATACAAAATTCACAATTCAAGCAGTGAAATCAATGTTAGTAAACTCTAGCTGCAAGATAACGTTCTTTGTAAATGTGAAATGTTTTCTACCCATCAAAGTGGGAGGAGTTATTCCAGGGGGGAGTTATTCGAGAGGGAGAGTTATTTGTCAGAGGGACTTATTCGAGGATATACGGTACATAAAACGTTTTTTGGATGTGATTTATTTTCCATCCATCCAGAGTTGCGAAAGCGTATTTACGCTTACCCGAAATACCCGGGTAAATGGGTATTTATACTTACGCTTTTGTAAAATACCCATACACTTTATTACGCTTTCCTGGCGGAAATACCTGGGTACTAAAAGCGTAAAATTTTTTCACGCAACCCAATTTTGCGCTTTTGAAAAGGGAAGAAAGGAACAGAAAGTGATTGAGAAAGCATACAAAAAAACGTGTGTGCACTAACGGAGTGAAAATAGCAGCACATGTGCAAATTGTGTCGTCTAGCAATATTGTGGCTTAGGATAAGGAATTTTGGGTCAGATTTTGGATACGGTATTTCCTCGAAATACACACAGGGTTTTTTTAAAGTGCTAAATATAAGCGTATAGGTATACACTTACATAAGTATGTATGTACCTATTAACCTATGCTTGAATAATCCCCCTGGGGGATTATTATTTCGTCAGACTATTTTGAGGGGGGAACTAATCGAGGGGGGAATAATTCGAGGGGGGAATTATTATTTCGTCAACATTTGCAACCATGTTTCTATCAACTCATTTGATGAAATCTGCTTTATTCACACAAAAACGTGCCATTTTTGCTTAAATTGGGCACAATTATTGAGCAAATTCTTTAAGGGGGGGATTATTCGAGGGGGTGAATTATTATTTCCTCACTCGTCTTACAGGGGGGGATTATTCGAGGGGGGGGAATTATTCAAGGGGGGTACTATTCAAGCAAATATGGTAGTTGATAAATATAAGCCCTGTCCTAATATAACTCTGTATTCTTTTTAACGTGTGTTTCGCATTGCACAGATACCAAACTGCAGTTTTTGGACATTATTAGACACATTTTGGGTAGGGGTATTTTGAGGGGGTATTTTGAGTAAATACGGTAATCCGATAATCTGATGCTCAACAGCAAGAGCACCTTGTAAAACTTTTTTTTACGCGTACGGTTTATTTTGTGCTTTCCTAGGTATTTTAAAATTACCTTACGCTTTTAGTATCCATACGCAGAATTTGGAAAGTGTATTTACGCTTATGCTTACGCTTTCCAAAAATACCGGTATTTTAACAACTCTGCATCCATCAAAGGGAGGGCTTATGTATTATTTGAGCTTACCGACTACAGCATACTGAAAAACTGTGCTGAAACAAAATTGATCTCAGCAACTTAGGTAGATCAGAATAGATGACGATATGACTCAGAAATTTGTAATGAAGCAATTAGCAAATGCTGATTATCTGCAATGTGGTCAAAAATCGGCATAATCACATTATACATAATTAGATTCCGATATATTTTCTGGTAATTCCAGTCAATATTGAGGTCGATGGGGTCGGGCCACCCCCGGCGGGTTTCAGATCAGATGGTAGACCCAGAGTCACGAAAGCGTATTTACACTTACCCGGGTAAATCGGTATTTATATTTACGCTTACACGTACACTTTTGTACAATACCCTTACACTTTTTTTATACTTTCCCAGCCAAATTACCCGGTTAATAAAAATGTAAAACGAATTTCACACGGGCCAGTTTTACGCTTTTGAAGAAGTGTAAAACTAAGCAGGGGACACGCCAGGTCCGGCACCTAAATTCTGAGTCGGTGTCGGAGCCCATATCTTCAGCTGTAGTGGGGGGATTTATTCGAAATTTATTGGTTATATACTCGACATCCCCCCACTACTTTAAACGGGCTGGGGGAGGTCGGCGTCCCACCTAAATGTGGGCCGCCGTACACGTGAATATTTTTTTTTTGAAAAAACAGGTGTCCGCGCGAGGTCCGGCACCCCGTGTTTTTTTTTCTCAATATTATCGGCTGCCAAACCAAAACTGTTAAGGGCTATTGATCGAAATTTTGAGGGGGGTACACGACACCCCCACTACTTTTCACGGAATGTTCAGCCCCCTGGCGACCCCCCTGAGAGTGGATCGCTGGAAAATAAACTCATATTTTTGAAAATTCACTGTCCAGGTTTGGCACTGGACAGCAAAAATAAAAATAACATTAGAATCTCCCCTAGATGACAGTGTATACCACTGTAAAAAGTGTGTATTGAAAAACAAATTTTAAAACCAAAATTTGATCTTGTACATACTTGTGTATCTTTGACACCCATACACAAGTTCCAGATCAAATTTCTATTTTAAGTCAAATTTGTAATACACACTTTGAAAGCTGGTTTACGATGTCTTCTAGGAGATGATTTAAAGTAAAATTCGCGTAAACAACATTGCCCCAAAAACGAGTCAAAGTGGAGTTTCAATGAGCGATTTCCATTTTTCATCCCGTACGGTTTACATGCTCACGGTTTTCATGCCATTCTGTGTCACTTTACTAGCTAAGTGTGACACTTTACTTGCTACTCTACTGTGCCAGTTTTCATCCAAAGTATTACACTTTACTTGCTTTAAGTATGCCACTTTTCAAGCCAAAGTTGTGTGTTTTGCTCCAATTTACTCTTTTACATGAAATGTGGCATACTGTATTTCTTCTAATAGAAGGGCATCTCCAATAGAAGGTACATAGTAAAACTGCTGGAAGCGCTGATGTCAGACAGTTCCATCATTTAGTATAGTAGGTAGGTAGTAAACATTTTGATATTGTTGTTATTGTTCTTTTCAAATATTCTATGAATTGTTTCGAATGATGCTTAATAAAGACTGGTCAGTATGCTCTGTACAATGTTGGTGACATTTGAAGAAAATGTCTGAAAAGATGACGAAAAATAGAAGGGCGATCTTCAATAGAAGGGTGGGTAAAGAAGTTGTTGAAAAAATAGAAGGGCGCCGTTCTATTAGACGAAATACGGTATTTAGTGGCGTGCTTGTGGCTTGTAAACCGGAATACTTTGGCACGTAAAGTGGTACACTCTGGCATGAAAAGTGACACATAAATTTGACATGTACAAACATGTCTGGGGCTTGAAAACCGTACGTTTCAGCAAGTAAAACGGAACATTTTAGATGAAAAACGTGAGCATGTAAACCGTAAGGGATGAAAAACGGAACACACTCGTTTCAATGGGGGTCACTGTAATGATATCATCAATGACATCATTCCAGGAACAAAATTCACCTCGTGGGACAGCTTTTGTGTTGAACCCCATCAAATCTCCTCCATGGTTGATTTTTGGGGAAATGTTATTTACGCAATATTCAACCTAAGTCATCTCTTAGAGGGAATCGTAAACCAGCTTTAAAAGTGTGTATAAAAGATTTGACTTTTCTATTCACTATTCAAGCAACTATTCAAGCAAATACGGTAGTCTATGTGTAACTGTGCAATGCAAATACGCAGTAATAAATACATCATGTATGTATTTTACATACCGTATTTCCTCGAAATACCCCCCCCCTCGAAATACCCCCCCCCTCGAAATACCCCCCCTCAAAATGGACACTATGAACTTATAAACCCCCCCCTCGAAATACCCCCCCCCCCAAATTTAGTGTATAGAGAACGTAAATGACAAAGGCTGCGGTTTGTCATCTGGGTAATGCAAAACACACGTTAAAAACGATGACTCTGTTATGTGAGAACAATGATTATACGTCTACACACTTATACAAGTCTTTAGAGTCTTATAAATGGCGATTTTTGTTGCATTTTCGACGTCTGCGTACGTTTCAGACGACAATTTAGTACTTGGTTTTCAAAAAATTTCTGGCGAAATAATAAACCCCCCCCTCGAAATACCCCCCCCCCTCGTTTAACCCCCCCTCAAAATTCTCACTCTGAAACAATAAACCCCCCGGGGGTATTTCGAGGAAATACGGTATGTGCATTGCATACATGATGTATTTACATCATTCCGGGGGGGGGGTATTTCGAAGGGGGTTTATTATTTCCCCAGCCCATTTTGAGAGAGGTTGATTCAAGGGGGGATAAATCGAGGTAATTCGGTACGTGTAAATATGAGTAATTTGATCATGTACGAGTAATCATCCAAATAAATACTTCTAGAAAATTAGCTGAAGATAATGAAAATGGGCCAGGGCGGGGTGAAATTTTATAAGTACCTAAACTATTGTCGGAAAGAGTCGGAAAAATCGCGACCATTTATTAACGGATATTTAGTGTTGTCGGCTGTGTGTTATCATGCAAAAAGAAACGAAATATAAAGCCAAAGTATTATAATTAAATCACATGCCGACTGCAGCCTACACTTTTCATCACCGATAAAAAGCCCTGTAAAAACTTAATCAGCAGACAAACAGAGAATATTTGTTCCAAATTCCCTACTGACCAAACTACCGTATTACCTCGCATTATCCCCCCTCGAAATACCCCCCCCCCCTCGAATTAACCCTTCCCCCCCCTCAAAATGGGCTGGGGAAATAATAACCCCCCTCGAAATACCCCCCTTCTGAATGATTTACGTCATGTATGTAATAAATACGTTATGTATGCAATGTACGTGATGTATGTTACTGCTAATTTGCATTGCAGCCAAACATGACTAGTTTGTGTAGCTATCTACGTTTTTATTTCCAAATATACCCCGTTTGGACACATTTATTACATGTTTTGAATACGCAAATGCCCAGTTTTTACTACGATCCTTACGAAAATTTCTGACGAAATAATAATCCCCCCTCGAATTACCCCCCCCCCCCAATTTTGCTGGCGAAATAATAAACCCCCATGGGGGTATTTCGAGGTGATACGGTATTATATTTATGTAGGCAATAATCGGAGTAGCCAATGGATGTTATGTTTTGTCTACATGCTATTTACTTGCGTTTGATATTTCTCAGTTTGTGTCAAGTAAACTTTGTTTGATTATTTGAGAGAAACTGATAGAGATTAAACATGGGATTAAGACACACGGATTTGAAATTAAGCATGGGATTAAGACACACGGATTTGAAATTAAACATGAGATTAAGACACACATATGTACTTATATATGTGAAGTTGAACATGAGATTAAGACACACATATGTACTTATATATGTGAAGTTGAACATGAGATTAAGACACACATATGTACTTATATATGTGAAGTTGAACATGAGATTAAGACACACATATGTACTTATATATGTGAAGTTAAACATGAGATTACCGTAAATGCTCTAATAATACGACAGTCGTACTATTTTTTTCAGCACATTTTTAGGTGTCGTACTATTGGAGATGTCGCATTATTAGAGAGTGTCGCATTATTGTTTTCGTCAAATCAACAACTTCTCGGCCAGTGAATAGTGGCGGTTGTGAGGCGGCTGGCGCCCTTGCGAACTGTCCGCCGACCCTTGCGAACTGCCGAGCGACTCTTGTGAACTGCCGCCAGCCGCCGCTGTGTCCAAAGGCGCCGAATCCGCGGTTTCCGCAGATTGCCACATCGTTACGTCGCTTTTTCTTTTTATTTCTCACGTGTCGCACTATTGAAGAGTGTCGCGTTATTGGAGAGTGTTGGATTATTTTCACACAACGTGCCCAAACCTGTCGCACTATTGGAGATGTCGTATTATTGGAGACCTGTTGTATTATTAGAGCATTTACGGTAAGACACACATATGTGAAATTAAACATGAGATTAAGACACACGGATCATGCCCATAGAAGATTTCACCATAATTGCAATATGCTTTGGTGATGGGAATTAAAAACAAACAAACATTTTCTGTGTTTTAACTCGTTCAACCTGGGTTTTTTTGTTAAAAGCACTACACGAAAACGTTTTCGAATGTTTCAATCATTTTTACCATCGTTGTTATAAATGCATCAACGTGTAATTATTAAAATAACGTATATAATTGTTATTATCAATATATAATTATTATTGTCAAAGAAATACACCCAGGTGTTTTCGGGCTGAGAAACAAATACCCCCCCCCCACTCAAAATACCCCTGTCTGGAAGAAGGTACATCTTGGGACCAATTTGCATCGCTGGTACACATAGACTGGTTCGTCTAACGATACACGTTGATTCGTTCAAGTATAACCGTGTTCACTGTATTGATAATCAGTTTGGGGTATGAAATAGAGCATTCTTCAATACGACCTGTCTCGAACATTTCTGGCGAAATAATATCCCCCCCCCCTCGAATAAGCCCCCCCCCTCGAAATCTCCCTCCCCCCCTCAAAACTTCCACTCTGAAAAAATAAACCCCCTGGGGGTATTTGTAGGAAATAGGGTAATTATTATTTTATGTACTTGCGTGCATGCATACCTTACTTAAAGTTGTTCTGTTAAACTCAACACAAAATGCTTAGAATCCAGAGAAAAAACCTACCATATTTCCTCGAAATACCCCCAGGGTTTTTTTTTCAGATTGGAAATTTTGAGGGGGGTATTTCGAGGGGGGGCTTATTCGAGGGGGGTGGGTTATTATTTTGTCAGAAATTTTCGGGAAAGTCATACTAAAGAATACGCGTTTACATACATGATGTCCCTTATTCAAGAGGGGGGGGGGGTATTTCGAGGGCGGGGGGGGGGGGGTATTTTTTCCTCAGCCCGAAAATACCTGGTGGTATTTCGAGGGGGGTTAATTCAAGGGTAGGTATTTCGAGGAAATACGGTACTTAAACTAAGTTTCATTTCTGCATTTTCTGTGTTTTCCGGTTTTTATGTTTCTTTGTTCTCTGTGTAGTAGTTGATCGACTTACTAGGTATTTACAACATTTTGTAAAAGTCAATCAACTACTACATCTGGAAACAACTAATTTGAGTCTAGAATTTTTCTCAATTAGATAATCGGTTTCTGCGTTTCTGGTCAACTCAATGAGTTTCTGTGAGTTTCTGTGTTTAATGTCTGAGCTATCGTTGTTGATGCAAAAGTCTGGACATTTTTACTTCACTTTATTCATCGTGAACAAACATGCGTCCAGAAAAGCTTCCTATAGAATTGTGTGAACCACCTGGAGCCAGTTCCGCAAATAGAGACTTAAAATGGCAAATGCGAAGCGAAATGAGAGGTGAATTGAGAAGGAAATTGGCAAAAGCGAAGGGAAATTACTTTTTCTTTTTCTTTTTACTTCGCTTTCGCAAATTTACGTGCCATATTTCACTTCCACACCAAAAAATGGGTGTGTGGATGCGTGGTGAAGCGTCGGGAAGTGGAAGTGTGGTAGGGAACACTACCCGAACGCTTTACCAAACATGCCAGCGCTTCCACACACATCACGAAAAAATGCGTGAAGGCACTTCACGCCTCTTAAGATGGTGCTCCCACACAAATTTATACGCGGGGAAGCGTGTGGAAGCGCCAGCAGCCTGAAGTGTCTTCCACGTGCTTGGATGCGCGTGAAGCGCACGGTGAAGCTAGGTGAAGCGTGTGGAAGACACTTCACCCAGAATCTCGTGATGTTGGTAGAAGCACGTGGAAGCGTGTGGAAGCGCGCCGCTTCACGCGCATCCAGCCCGCTTCCACACGCTTCACGGATCTATTGTCGCTTTTGCTATTTTTTGTCTGCTCGCCAGGCGCCAAGGGCACCAAGGAAAAATGGCGCTAAACGCCAGGCGCCATTGCGCAGCGTCGTGGCGCCATTCCATCACTAGTTGCATCAGATCAGCTATTTAGTGCAAACAGGGGCTGCAGGCGGCCCCTTTTTCCTGATGAGACATGAAAAACTTTGGGAAACAGTAAATACAATTTGGAATGTGTGTGAAAAAAAGAAGACAAAAAAATGTCTGGAAAATTTCAACACTTTTTCCAGAAGGATTGCCATCGTCAGGTGTATATGTGGTAAATATAAACACGATGCATGTCGGTCAGCCCTTCTACTCATATAATGAACGTCATTACGGAGACGAGATCACATGCCGTGCTTCTTGTTGAATTCAGAGCATAGTTGTTAAAATGTAGTTACATTTATTCGAAAAATACAGATACTTGAGTACTTTGTAAATACATATACATATACTTTTTTTAAAGTACCCATACTCACCTGTACGCGTACGTTTGCAAAGTACACGTGTACAGAAAATGTATTTTTTTGTCACTAAAATCGCCATTTTTGTTGCTAAAATAAGAAAATCTTCAAGAAATCACATCGTTTTTCTAAATAAATACTAAAAAATCACTAAAAGGTACATTTATTATGTCTTCCAGTGTAATTATTTTCTCAGGGAAAAAGTACCCGATTTTACATTTTCCTGGAGGAAAAAGTAATTTACTCACATGTGCTCGTGAGTACCAGTAAAAAATATATTTTACATTTTCTGTATTCGGGTGTGAGTAAAAAAGTATTTTACATATACATATACTTTGAAAAAAGTTCAGTATTTATAACAACTCTGATTCAGAGTGGTTATAAGTGCTGAATTTTTTTTAAAGTACCCGTACTGGTAAATACTCTCATTTTTACCCATCCTCAAAATATACCCGGATAAAATACTTTGTTTTTACTCCGTACTTGGGTAAAATTGCGTAAAAGTATTTTTTAAAGTATTTTAAAGTATTTTTGGGTAAATCGAGTATTTGTTGTCACGGGAGAAAAAAATCGATTATTTTTTCGGGTACATGGGTGCTTCAGATAAGTGACACTAGGTTTAGACATGCCTGCATTCTAAGAACAAATTAATGGAAAAATATAAACTTATGCAGGCATACAGTTAATGCATGGTTCCTTTTTGCTTTTTGTGTGCATATTTGAATTTTCTGAAATACTCAGAACTCAGAAGTACCCAGTACTGATGAAAAAGTACACATACAGATTGGTACTGGTACAATGAAAGTGTTGTACCCATGAGTAGATACTTACCCAGTTTTAAGCGTATTTAAGAGTAAAAGTAAATACGCACTATCAACTCTGGTTGAATTGTGAATCACAATTTGTGATATACATATATTGTTTGCCGCGTTAGCAAGGCTTTTTGAGCACGTGATCAGAAGAAATTTGTTGTCGTCGCAGAAAAAAAACATATAAAAGTGTAACGGGAACGCGGGGGAGTGCGTGCGGGCATTTCATTGCTAATCATATTTTTTGAGAGCCCATGTGCTCTCAGTCTCAGACTCTTACAATATTCACTTGCCTATTACACTATTGTAAGTCTTAAATAAATCACGTATACTGACGGACCGCAAAGTTGGCGCCCAAAATTATTCATGTATTGGTTGATAACGCGCGAGCTGGATACTTATGTAGGTATGCAGTTTCACAAAAATAAAAATATTTCAAAAAAGAAAAAGGCGGAGTCGCGTACAAACGAGGAATGTTTTTTCCCAGCATGTTTTTCTTTTTTGCTGGAATTATTATTTTTTAAATAAATGATGACGTCATGATGGAGTGTTTCCTTCAGAAAAATGCATAGCATGCGGTCCGCCGAGTATATTCAATTCAACATCTTACCAATCTTGATCTGATCTGTAAATTTATTATTCAATTTTCAACGCGAGATCAAAGTAATCTGCATTCTGAAGCGTCAAAATAGTATTGTCATTTTTAGCTTTTAGAAAACGATATGTATTTTGGTATTTTTCACGAGAGAACCCATCCATTTTAATGCAAAATAACATGACAATGTGTGTAATTTCTAAAAATAATAGTTGGGCGAATTCTAAAATGGGAAAATATTGTGAGTGTAGAGAGTGGAGTTCAATAAAAAATACGCACAAAATATTTCTATGCAATCACATTTTCACAACAAAAAACACAGGATAAAACATTGTAAATAATTTACTTATCTTTCAGTAATCTACACAAAAATTACATTTTAACAGATATCAAATACATATGTGATTGTAGCTTCCTTATTTTTCACATTTTTTCTGTTCATAAATTTGTGTTCAAAGCAAACTAGACCAATGTGTTCATTTCAGATAAGATTGAATTGGCCCAGCATTCAATTGACATAAAAATGGAACTTTTTGTGTTGGGTACGTCAATTTATAGCAAATAAACTCAACTCGAAATATTTACCAGTGATGTACAGCATAAAATTTCAATATTATGAATTGGGTTACCCGATGAAATGCCTTTGGGTAAAATGAAGTTCTCCCCAAAATATGACCACACCTTCAATATCACCCCCAGTGCATGTTTCCATTTGATTGTCTCCTTTCAGCTTGATGTATTTGTGCCCAAGTAAATACATGAGTGCTATAAAATACTTCATAGAATTGTCAACATATTGTGTATTTTTCCCAGATCAATTAATTTTTTAGACAAAACATCAAGGCAAGAGTGCACAGAGATGAGCAGATACATGCTCAGACAAAAAATTGTAGACAAAACAAACAAGTAAAATACAATAACAGAAGATATGTTACAAATTGGATTATGTGTCTGTGCATATCAGTGCACTGAACAATGAAATAATTACGTATATACATCAATCAAATATTCAAACAAATATTAAAAGCAGTATTATGCCAAATAAAAAATTACAAAAAATTCAGAATGATCAATCAGGTTGACAATATGAGAAAAGTTCAAACTCAATCTTGCACCATCCGCAATGACACAGCTTTCCATCAGCAGAAGCAGTACAAAAATGCCACAAAAACGGCAACCCATGTAACATATTGGTCCATTTAACATCCACAGGAATATAACATGCTCTTTCAATCTACACCACAGTAGTGTGACCTCCAGAATGATCCTCGTATTTGTAAAGTGGCTCATTGTCCCTGCCGCCCTTGTATCGACTTGACGAACTGGCTGTGAAATCGAAAAAAAATTGGGTTGGGTAAGTTTTGCATGGGTTTACATTAAGTGTGGTTTGGGTTACCATAAAGTGCTGATAAAAATACTTTCTTTTTTCCTATTTTTAATCTGAACCCAGGGTTTTATCAGTCTCCCAACTAGGGATGGAAAAAAAGCGCTTTTTTTTAACGGCCCCGCTTTTTTTTTTAAAAAGTGCTTTTTTTTTAAAAAACGCGCTTTTTTCGCTTTTTTTCAAAAATTGTCAAGACGTTACCTAAAAAGCTCCCAAATATAGTCCTGAGTCAATATATACAGGTATATCAGACAAGTGGCAGTACTTGTGATGATATATAACCATATAATGGCTATGTAATCATCTGATATCATTATGCGTGCTGATTTCTGCCAAAAAAAAATCCAATTTTATGTCGACTAATTATGTATATCACCAATTTTGAATGTTTCTTGACTGCAAGTGAAGTTAGGCATGGAATAGTGCCTCAATCTGGCTATAAAAGATGGCTAATACATGACAGTGATGTTTCGCAGTGTAGAAAAGTGGGAGCACAATGGCTGGATATTATTTACTACACTGACATATCTCCTCAACTTATTATTACATGATACCATGCAGGAATAGAAGCAATGTCACTAAAATGCTACAAAACCAATGAAAACAACCACCAATGGCAATTTGCATGTGAAATTATGCACTTGCGCGCAAAAAAAATTGCAAAATACCTAGTGCATGAGTACAAATTTTTTTGCCAGCGCTCTTTTTTAAAAAAAAGCGCTGGGACCCTTGCGCTTTTTTTTAAAAAAAAGCGGCGTTTTTTTAAAAAAAAGCGCTTGAAAAAAAGCGCTTGCCATCCCTACTCCGAACAGTTTGTTATGTGTTGGTTTTTTGCAGTTAAATTATAATTTTTTATATGTCATTTTATGTAGGTAGTTACAACTGAGGTGTTTGATCGGTCGGCACTTTGTGGTGGACATAAATAATACTGGGCAGAAAATTGGGTTTTTTAAGCAGCAAGCATTTCCATTCTGTTTCAAATTGACATGGCACTTGAATTATTGTTCTTTTCTGAACATATTTGAGCAATGAGTTTAATAAGACCTTTTCAAAATTTTACTAGATACTGTTATAATAAAAAAGAAAAAATGTTAGTTGGTGGTGTGGGGCAAGCCTGGTACCAGTTCAACATTGAAATTGAGTTAACTAAAATTTGAAACTACAGTGAAATCAGAGCAAGCATTTTAGTAATTAGAGCTCAAATTGTTGTATTACCTCCAATTGTAGGAATACCTCCAATGAAGGGCACCCTCTCGGTAGGTCATTAAACTCGGTGGACATTAAGGAAGTCAATGGTCTAAGGAATTTTTGTACGAGTGCGGTATAAACTAACGATAGGGTCACATGTGAATTTGGCCGACGTCCTAGTCACTCTGCGTTTCAGACAAATGCGAGCGAAAAACGCAGGTTCGCGTCACTGATTATCGCTGCGGAATGCAAAAAATCGACCAGAAATGATCACAAATAGTGGCCTGTACACTTTTTGACACATTTGCGATCATTTCCAGTCGCTTAATTGTATTCCACAGACGTAAAGAGTAACGCAAACGTAAATCCTGCGTCTTTCATCTCATTTGTATAATACGTAACCCGATGCGTGCCAAATTAACAAACCGGATATCTATCACATTCGTCCTTTTTAGGAATTCGTGAGCACGGTTTGAGCGAGGTATCTAGCTTTCTGACTGTGTATTGTTATATCCGTGCTTAATCCATTTATTTTTCATATTTGAACGTTCAATCAGTTTAAATAAACTGTGAATCGAACGAAATTCGTCCATTCGAATTCGAAATTGAGACATATCTTACTCGTACATTAAAGAAGGAAAGCTGATTCGTTTCATGTCCGCCGAGTTTACCAAATAAATGAAGAACGGTGCCCACGCCATGGCGCCATTCCCTTACAATTTGGGTTACAACTTTTCCCTTTGCAATTCCTTTACAACTTTTAAGTGGGGCAGCTGCCCTGCCAGGCTCCATATACAATCTGCCTCCACTAAAAAGACGGAGGCCAAGTACACATCTAAACCCAACACTCATCTAATTCTACCCATCACACATCTATGATTAAGAGATTAGCATATTATTTGACACACCCGATCTACTGTGGGCGGCAAACACAAAGGCGTATACACTAATATTTCTATCGTCCAACCAAATTTGGGCTCGCTGAGGATGGAAACAATGCATGCTGCCAGCGCTGCTGAATAATGAGCTACCCATGTTTGATTGAACGATAGACGTTTATCCATCCAACATGTAGATAATCGCTGTCTATCCGCATACTCTGTTTAGATGTGTAATGGGTTTAGATGTGTACCGGCACAGCGCCAACTCAAAATGCTAACTACGTCAAGTGGTTTGCATCCCTCTAATAAGAGGTACCCTCTAATTGCAAGTGCAAAAACGTGACGTAGTAATTTGTAGTTATACCTATAATTGGAGGTAATACGGTAAAATATAAACTACCGCATGTTTTTTATATGTAAATATACACTTTTAATGAAGTCAATGAATGTATCTATGTACCTAGATTATATTTTATTATTATATTATACCTCCAATTATAGGTATAACTACAAATTACTACGTCACTTTTTGCACTTGCAGTTAGAGGGTACCTCTTATTAGAGGGATGCAAACCACTTGACGTAGTTAGCATTTTGAGTGGCGCTGTGCCGGTACACATCTAAACCCATTACACATCTAAACATAGTATGCGGATAGACAGCGATTATCTACATGTTGGATGGATAAACGTCTATCGTTCAATCAAACATGGGTAGCTCATTATTCAGCAGCGCTGGCAGCATGCATTGTTTCCATCCTCAGCGAGCCCGAATTTGGTTGGACGATAGAAATATTAGTGGATACGCCTTAGTGTTTGCCGCCCACTGTAGATCGGGTGTGTCAAATAATATGCTAATCTCTTAATCCTAAATGTGTGATGGGTGCATTCTTATCTTTCCTCACTGCATATTATTTACGCTAAGAGATGATCACCAATTTTTTTTCGAATGAGAAGTAAAGCACCCGGGTGCTTTACACGGAACATTTTACACAGCACAGCACCCTGGGAGCTTTAAACGAGGGGGGGGGGGGGGTGCTTTGATCGGAGAAATATGGTACATGGTATTTTAGTAAACAGCTGGTGCCACTCCATGACCATGTAAAAGACCCTGTAAAAAGACATTGTAAAATGTCATGTGTATCCAAATCTCATTTTATCATATCCAAATCTTGTTTTGTATCCAAATCTTATGCCAGAAAGTAAGATTTTGATACAAACACATCTGATTTGAATACGATAAAATAAGATTAGGATACATGACACTTTACAGGGTGTTTTACATGATACATGACATTTCACAGGGTATTTTACAAGGTCTGGGACTGGCACCTGGTGTAACTGAGCAGGGAGTCTCGATCGGCACTTTTCTGTAGACAATAATACCCATTTAGGATGGTCGACAGAGTACGGGCAGACATGCAGGTAAATGTTTTAGTTATCTTAGAATGTACTAATCGTGTATGTACAAAAATCAAAAACACAATATTTCCATTTAAATATTTACATTGCCAGTGCTTGGTGGTACACCCAACTTTCTGTCTTCGCCAAAAAAAACTGAAATAGTGATGGAAGAGCACCAAAAACGTGCCATTTAGAAACAGGGTGCCGTGTGCCAAAGGCGCCATGGCGGCACCAACAAAAGAAAATGACACTGGGACCTGGGTTCCAATGGCACCAGGGTAAATGGCCCAACACTTGCTGAAGTGCACTTATTTCACATTTTCATTCATCTGCTTGACATCCAAGATGTATTAAACAAAAACATCCGGGTCCCGCTAACGGAACACCACAAACAAACAGCCTCATTTTACGTTTGCACTTGTTTACGCTTTCTCCAGTAATTTAAAAATAGGCTTTAGTATAAATACTCTTAAATTGGAAAATGTAATTACCGTATTTCCTCGAAATATTCCCACCCCCCCTCGAAATACCCCCTGTCTCGAAATACCCCCCCCCCCCACAAAATCGACACTATGAAAAAATTACCCACCCCCTCGAAATACCCCCCCTAATTGTATGTAAAGGGAACATACATGATTAAAGCTACGGTTTGTGATCCGGGCAATGCAGTGCAGAACAGACGTTGAAAAGAACCACTGTGTGACGTTAGAACCTTTTTATACCATCTACACACTTATGTAAGTGTATAGACTCTATTACATGGTGTTTATTGGTGTATTTTTCGACGTCTACGTACGTTACAAACGACAAATTTGTACCGGACTTAAAAAAATTTCTGGCGAAATAATAAGCCCCCCTCGAAAAAAAACCCTCGGTTAACTCCCCCCCCCCTCAAAATTCTCACTCTGAAACAGTCACCCCCGGGGGGTATTTCGAGGAAATACGGTAATTAAATTTACATTTATGCTTTATGTTTTGACAACTCTGCATAGTCAGTCAGTGTATTGTGCTATTTGTCACGGTGTTTTCCATCACTACCCGCTAACATCAGAAATGCTACACAACAAATAAAACATCACCCTCCAATAAAACAACAACACCAAAGTACCCAACCCCCAAATATACTCAATACTCACTCGATACCACTGGTACAGCACTGTTATAACCCCGCCTTTCTTTCTGCTTCTCATAGTAAAATGACAAAACTGTCACTGGCACGCTGAGAATGAAGCTTATCAGTAGGCAACAGCACGCTGCAACGGTTATGTGAAGGCCCCAGGAAAAGTGCTTCTGTGAATGGAGGGCGGGTGATTTGATGGGGGTGCGTTTTTGGTAAATGTGTAAATTCAGTTGTTTTCGTTTTTTTTCACTTACCGTATTTCCTCGAAATACCACGAGGGGGTTTATTTTTCAGAGTGAAACTTTTGAGGGGGGATTTCGAGGGGGGGGGCTATTTTTCCTCAGCTCGAAAACGCCTGGGGGTATTTCGAGGGGGGGGGGGGTAATTCAAGAGGGTCAGGTATTTCGAGGAAAGGAAGGGTCGATAGAATTACTGGTCCATCAGCCACTGCCCAAATTGAGTATTCTTACACTTCCCTTCTGAATCCCAAATTTGACCCACAGAAAAAAAACCCCTGCCAAATCAACTCACATACTGCTCCCGGGTATGATAATCCCGAATCACTTTCCTAGCATCCAAAGCCTGATAATTGATGTAAAACATAAAAGTGCCAACAATTGCCAACAAAGTGCTCAGGAGTGACATAGCAGCCCAGGGAATTGTCAGCCATTTGCGACAAAATCCGCAGTAGCTCAACAGTGCCGCTATGAAGCCAAGTACGAAACTGGCACAGAGAATGCCCAGGACTGGAAAGGTTGTAGTGGGCATTGAAGGATATTTTTTGGGCATTGAAGATGATCATTGGTGTTTTACTGCTCTTGGGTTGCAACCAATTGGCGATGAGCCAAGAACCTAGAAGTGGGTTCCCAGTTTCTCTACCCCCCTTTTGGTTTCCTCTGCCCCCCTTTCCCCTGATAAACTCACTCTAAAAGACTGTTTTTTAAATTTTGATTCACTCAGTTAAAATGAAACTTTTTAGACCATCAATCAATGTTCAAGGGATGTTCAATCCACTTGTCAACTTCTGTGAATGCTCTTGTCATTCCCCAGTGTTGTTATCAAAGCTGTTTACAAATGTGTGCAAATAAAAAGTTTATATTTGCCTGATCCATTTTGTAAAAGTACTGTAACTGATTTTTCCAACATGACTTGAAATAAATAAAGACAATTGATGAAAGAATATAATAAACTTAAACCCCTCAAACAGTCATTAAATCAGTCCACACCAACCAGTCATTCTGAAAGGGATTTCCCACTCTTTGAAGTCCAAGCGCAGGGATCCCACTAAGCCACAAACCCAGCCATCATCATCTTGTTTATCTGCTTTTGAAGTGGGCTTGTTTTTAAAACAGGCTATCCACAAGCCTTCCTGTGAGGAAATTGTAGAGGTTTTATTTTAATTGATTGATGTAGGTTTCTGCTTTAATATTTTGGTAATATTTCTTAACTAGTTGACAGAATCTGGCCAATACATGATATGACATGAAATATGATAAATAAATGAAGCAACCAATCCCCCCTAAACAAAATTCAAAATGGCCCACTACCACACCTGAAATACGTTCAAAAAAAGTATTTTAATAAAGATTATCATTATTGATAAAAGTTCAATTTCTCCAAAAAAAATCTTTCCCAAAGATCAGCTCAAACAACAGCATATTATGCAGAACACTCTATGCAAAACCAAACTTTATCATTGAAAAAAAACTATTCCCACCACCAAACAGCTTCAAAAAATACCCCCCAAAAACCCCACCTTTATTCCCGACCCCACATCTTGGGGGTCATCTATATCCAAATAGAGCCAACTGGGACTGACAATGCCAGCTGCCAAAAGGCCCAATCCAGTCACCAAAAACACCAGAGAAATTGAGCCAGTAGAAATTCTGGTGCAGTTCACCCAGCCCATTTTGTGTCTGGTTATGCAGGTGCAAAATTGTTCAGATTCACTGGAACTGTGAGAATGTGAATTGTTGTAGTGATTTGAATGGTAGTATGAGTAGTGGGGCATTTTTTGTTGTGTTTAAAAATGAATGAATGGATGAATTTGTTCAGTGAGGTGCAGAGTGGATTTTGGTGCCAAGGGCTTTAGTTCGATCTTTACTTCAGAGTTTTTGTGTATTTACCATAGAATTTGTATGTGGATGTATTTTTACCATGTCAATTCAAATAAATTTAGTTTCTTTGTTTTGTGAAAATGCCAGCCAAGTTTTGTTGCAGGGCTTTCTGAATTATCTACTGAAATACTGTTTAGAAAAACGACACACATTTATTCATTGAAAACAGTGGCATTTCAGAGCACGGCTTTCGAAAATACATAAAATCTTTTTATACAAGCTGCCTTGTAAAATAAATTTCACATAAAATTGCATTTGTGCCTTTGTTCTGGAAGTATACATAGATATGACAGAACTAAATATTACTTAAGTTAAGCATTGTTTTTTAACAGAAACTTTGCACATTTATTGCAGTGGTCAATAAAAATACTTCATTTTTCTATCACCTCTATATTTTATACATACAGCTTTCCTCAATTTAGCACATACAATCAATCATGACACTTTGGCACTTTTCACACTTTTATTGCATTCCAGTATGCCAACTGCACTAAATCACTAAACAAAGTCACCTTTATTCTTCCAAACATTGGCTTTTATATACCTATTTCTAAAGTGAAAATCAAGCTGTTGGACAGAAGAAATATGGATGAACTATTTGCAATATGACTCATCTAAATCCATAATGCAGCTGTGTGCACCTTGGAATAATAAGTATTAGGTATCATATTTTTATCCATTCATTCATTTCCTATACATGTGATATTTTCTTACTTCCTGTCGAAAAAACTAAAACAGGAACACAGGTATTGCTTGGAGGGGTACTAAGTGCAATGTACATAGACAAATATTTATATACGAAATACCACCCTCCCTCGAAATACCCCCATGTTTGAGCGAGCTTATAAAAATTCACCCCCCTCAGAGTGTAATTGCAAAATACTGTAGTTTGTAATCCGCGTAATGCAGAACACCGATCAAAAACAATGTTAGGACACAGCTTATACCATCTACATAAATACCTGGGGGTATTTCGAGGAGATACGGTACATCATAAATCGCATAGCTTAGCTATCTAAGCAAAAAAAACACCAATACGTAAACACACGTATTGTAAGTCTAAAATCAATGACTTAAATGTGAACACTGAGTGCCATTTCACTCCAAAAACATTTGCCAGAGGATGTATAAAAACCGTAATGAAATGGTGACACTCTGCGTAGAAATTTGAAACCAATTTCAGAAATTCAACGTATGATTCATATAAATAACAGGTATGTAACAGTGAAATGATATAAAACTGAAATCTAGTATTCCCCACAATTTTATGCACACGCGTGTACAATCTACACAGCGCATGGGCGAAAAGTGTACATAAAATGGGCATGTTCAAAATGTGACACCAATACACAAAATCTAGAGAAGGGGACGTTTTAGAAGTCATGGGGCTACTTCCAGATTCTGTAAAATGTTCTGTCAAATGTCAAATGTCAAATGTCATGCATAGTGGTAAAAGGCATAAAATTTCATGAGAAATGCTCAAAAACTATTTTTAGTGGTCATTTTTGTGACATTTTACTGTATTTTGATTAGTGATGGAAAAAGCATCAGGAATTTGATGCCAATGCCAAAAGCGCCACAGCACTTTTTATGGGTGTGGGCAAGTTCCAAAAGCACTATGGCGCTTTTTGCTCAGGCACTAGTGCCAGGTGCCAGCGCAATGGAGCTTTTCCATCACTAATTTTGACACTTTGTATAAGATTTGAAATTTTACAGGGCATTTTACATGATTTACTACACTTTGCATCACATTTGGCAATTTACAGGGTCTGATAGCAGTAACTGGGCTAGTTAAAAGATGACGATCGCCTGTTTCAATCAAAATATTTTGTCACAATTTCTGACACATTCACTGTAAAATTTCTATCACTCATCCATCATATTTATAGCAAAAGAAATAAAAGTAAATAATAAATAGTATTCACACAGCTGACTTGGCATTGCACACAGAATTGTATAGTTACAAATTTACTGGCTCAACAATAAATGGCAACAGAGAACTCAAGTTTACATTTTTATTTTTATTGGGAAAAGTTCATGTCTAAATAAAAACTTGCTATACAGTTGTCTCAAATATAGCATAACAGTACAATAAAAAGTACACAACTCATTGGGGTAAATATATGGGAAGTATTTGAACCGAACAGTAAATTAATGAGCTATGTCATGTAGCTGCACAAACGTAGTGATGTAAAAGCGCCAGAAAAGGGGCGCCAAGTGCCAATGGCACAATGGTGCCATACCTACACAGGGCGCCAGACGCCAAGGGTGCCACAGAAAAAGGGGCGCAAAGCGCCAGGGGCGCCATGGCGTCATTCCAAAACAGGGCGCCAGGTGCCAAGGGCGCCACAGATGAAGGGTGCCAAGCTCCAAGGGCGCCATGGTGCCATTTGAAAAATAGGGCACCAGGCACCAAGGGCGCCAGAATGAATAGGTGCGTATTTGAGTGTGCCTTTGTTTTTTAACTGCAGTGCACACATTTCACTCATTCATTTACATCTCCAGGGTGTATTCAACAACAACAAGACAATCAACAACGATTTTATGCATAAATAAAATCACACTGATTTAAATATGCCATTCAATTTAAGCACAATGATAGTTGTCATTCAAAAACAAATCATTCACTTCATAGTTATCTTGAAGTGAACAAAAACTGACAAAAACGATTTGAATCTGAACAATTTGACATTTATTTATGAGTTTGCGAGTTTGATGATGCATCATTTGAGCTTCTGATCTGACACATCTGATGAACCATTGGATGAAAGATTTTCATCCACTTGTACCACTTCAGATAACATTTTTTTGCTTTTTATTTCATTTTTTTATCGTTTATGACGTACTCACCTTGAAACAATGCTGGCGCCATTTTGGCGCCCTTTTTGGGCAGGGCGCCAGGCGCCAAGGGCGCCACGGAAATAGGGCGCCATGGCGCCGTTCAGAATGTGGGCGCCACGGAAATAGGGTGCCAAGCGCCATGGCGCCATTCCATCACTACACAAAAGAGACTGGATGATCACCACTTTCGGAACACATCAAAGAAACCGATGTACGCGTGTAAAATACCAGTTGTGTGCACACGAATCATATGTAAATCTTGATTTTACACAATGGTGGAAATGATAAACCTGGTGGACAACATAAATATGACTCACAAATAAAGTACTTCTCAACTTTTATTTACCACTAGGAATAAGTTTGGTGAGAAATAAGGATGGGTGGATGGAAAAATGGTAAAAATGTAGCCAAAAACCTAAAAAAGCCTAAAATCTTACACTGAAAATCTGCAAAATTTTAGAAAATGATTGATGTCAATGTCACTTGGCAGGTTCCATGCAAAATCCCAACGTATTTATAATACACAACGCATCACATTCACAGAATGATTCCAAAACAAAAATACAACAGCAAAAAAACTGTATTTACAATACATTGCAGACTGCACATTCATAAAGAAAGTAATATTGCGACAACACATTTTAGTGACTCAGTTCATTGATTTTGATGATGACTTTTAAGAGAACAATTTAAATAAACACATAAAAGATGTATTTTACACAGTATACGTTTTACGCAGTGCAGTAAATATTCTGATTTGATGCTCAATTCAAAATGTACTACCATATTTTGATGAATAAAGACCCTATAATAGTGCGCACAAAATTCACACATAATGAGAGCAATGTATTTAATGTGATGAGATAATAATAATTTTGTTTTCTTTTCATTATTTTAACTTATACTCCGGTTACTTTACACCCTGCACGCGTGGTTCCCGCTGGAAGTGTGCCAACGATGGTTAACGCGTCCGAGTTTCATAAAAAGATGACAAAATTGATTGTTGTTATAATGTTATTCATTCACATATTCACATCGATGAATTTTTTTCATATTTTTACGGAAATCACATGATTTAATAATCATTGGCGCGCTTCCAACACGAGACATAAATCAGTGCGAGGGCAGAGTATCATGTACGCCGAGTATACATTTTACATTTTATTGTAAAGTGTGTTTTCAGTGCACTGTATGCGCGTCAGTTTAGCAAAAACGGGAATACTACAAATAACTGTTTACACAAGTCTCATAAATATGCTGTTCATCTGCTCTATGGTCCATCCCAACAATTTTTGCAAGGAGAAAATCCTAGACAAAAAGTCAAAAAATAACAAATTGACCATCCCAGTAACGCTTGAAAGAAACAACGTCCTATTTTTTATGGGACACTCTGCAATTGTCCGCAGTGCACCAAGGCCCAGATATGAATACCGTATTTCCTCGAAATACCCCCCCCCTCGAAATACCCCCCCCCCCAAATTGAGTG